>JAHQIW010004247.1:0-44377 GCA_019055375.1 Parelaphostrongylus tenuis | reverse complement strand
TTTCCACGTGTGAAAACTTTGAAAGGGACAAAACGCCATTGTTACACCATTCACTTTTGGGCACTAGAAGATCTAAATTTGTTTAATCGATTGGAAAGTCAATCTTGCTCTTTTGCTAAAATCTTATCAACAAAGTGGCACTATTTAGCTTCACAAATTTTTGTCTGATAAAGGCAGTACTATGTGTCAAATGTATTTGCAGTTTCATTGAGGATTC
Source organism: Parelaphostrongylus tenuis (assembly GCA_019055375.1). Taxonomy (NCBI): domain Eukaryota; kingdom Metazoa; phylum Nematoda; class Chromadorea; order Rhabditida; family Metastrongylidae; genus Parelaphostrongylus; species Parelaphostrongylus tenuis. The sequence goes on along the minus strand of JAHQIW010004247.1, from coordinate 44,160 downwards.
AGATACCGTAAATGAGTCGTTTATTCAAAAAACCACTACTAGCCGTGTAAGCCACAAGACAATGCCTACACTGTGCATTTCGAATTGGCTGAAAGTCCATTAAAATATTCAAGCTAAGGAGATATACCTTGCGAAGACGATTAAGGTGACGCCATTTGTGCTTCTTTGTATGCCACCCTTTTATACGTTGCAAATTTCCAAACGCAGATGTTTTTAATGCTTCGCATGAGTTTTTCTATTTCTGTTTGGCACAGGGAGAAAACAAAATTCGTCACTGGGCAGTTTTGTAAGTCGAAGCGATGATTTCTTGTTGAATAATAAATGTAAAGAAGGCAAGCAGCTTATTGGTCGTAATGATGATACTGTTAAGGATGAGCAAAGTGCATGCGCGAACATATTCCGGGCTATGTAAGTCCGGTTTCTGCCTAAATCTGAAAAGTATCCACAATAAATCTCAAAATTTTAGTAGCATGTGTGGCTATACACTGGAAATCACCATCGCATTGGCTTCCATTTCTATTAAAGACATTCTGGGCGCAGTACACTGTCAATGCAAAGAATCATGCAGAAAAAACAGCAGAAAGTTTGCATTTTCTCGAAAGGTTCTTTATAATTACATGTCTTCAATTTTTGATGACTAATTTGTCATTTTCGACAGAAAAGTCTTCTTCATGCTTAGAAAATTGTTCTGGCTCAATTTCAATGGGATTGAAATCTTGCTCCGCTAAAATAATAGTGTTTCAATATTTCTAGTTGGTAGCTAATTAAGCTAGATAATATAATGATAGACCATTGCCACTAATGGCATGAATTGCTTGTGTAACAAGGAGTGTTCAACATTTTCCAGTTTACTGTCTACCAGGCAAAAACTTGCGTTGCTTTCAAAACAGCTCAAAAAGATGACTTTTGAACCAGGGTACTTGAAGGTGCTCTGAAAACGTTTGTATCACCATGATCGTTGCCTTACGATAGTGATCAAATCAATGAATCTCTCATTGGACTCCAATGTAATGAAGTCGTTCTACACTCTTTTTACCATATACTTGCACACGCCTTTCAAAAGAAATGCGCAGTCGGCACTGTCGAATTATCAGTTTCTTCACAAGATTATCTATGAACGTGAGTGAAGATGAATAAGCACTTCATGTTGCATTATTTGAATTGCTACTCATCAAAAAGTATCGGCACAACATTTCTCCTTACACTTTCCACTCGGCACAACCAGAAGTGATGGTTTTGAAGGAAATCACACTGCTGTATCTCCTCACTGCAGCAGTGATGCAGCAAATTATCGTTTATTTCACTTTCTTTTAGAACATTTTCTTCTTTGCGACTGAGATGTCAGACTTTCTCCTCAATTTTTCGTACTTGTAGGCGAGCTTAAGATTCAATAATAGTGAAAACATGGCAGTGATAGGTGGAAGCTAAGGAGGATATTCATTCATTCTTCGAAAATGGTGCTGCTGCGGAACATAATGATGCGATGGGATTGCTGACAATGTTGGAGATTATGTAGAAAAAGAGAATCAAATGGCACGCAAAAGTCCACTCTCACACGGTAGTTGAACACGCCTTATCTATACTAGTGCGCGTTGCAAGCACATACCAGCAATGCTACGGCCTTGCACAACTCTTTTTTGTCATGTCTCATCGTAGCTGTTAACAACCCACCTTCAACAAGTTTTGTCGGGTAAGCACATAACATATCAAGCACAGTTAAGCTGAGAATCCGTCGTATGTAGAACTCTTACACATCCTTCGTTTTTAGTGCTTTCCGTCGGTGCTGTGATGGTTCATCACCTCGGTGGTGTAATGGTGGCATGCACTTTCGATATGAATGAAATGCGGGGCTCATCTCGATGTTTACGAAATGTCGTCTACGTCTCTATAATTCTCTTTCGCTTGCAAAGGAAATAAATTCGTCGTGGGCAGTTTAAATAACAAAGTAATGATTTTTTTGTGATCAAAAAATGTATAAGACACGAACAGCGTACATGTAACGGTGCTGTTCTAAATGATTACAGCTGTTCTGTGATCACGTTAGAGAGTTCCAAAACTGAAATTTGTCCGAAAATTGGTGTCAGTCCTATTTAGTATGGCCATATTTCTCCACTTGAAATGCCTCACTACTGCTGTCTTCAAAATTCATATCGCATTCAATCAATCATTATCGCATTGCAATGAGACATTGCAGAAACAGCACATTACCTGGCTCTGTGCAATAATTTTCAGAGAAATAATCAAAAAATGTGTTTCTGATAAAACCTTTCCACTTCTCTATTGATTGAGTGTTTTAATTTATTATTTCATCCTTCGCTTTTTTTGCTTAATAATCCTTTGTATTATGCAAGTTGTTATAGCAAAGTTGTGATAGGATTTATTCATGAAAACTTGTTGAATGATCGTAATTCAAATATTTTCAATTGATAGGTAGGTAAGATAGCTCATACAGTGAGTAATCATTTGTTGTTAGTGGTTTGAATTTCTCTAATAACAACGAGTGTTCGACACTTTTTATCAGCGGAAGATGACGGTGCTCCAAAATTAATTGTCTACCAGGCGATTATTTTGATTAAGTTTCAAAACAGTCCAGAAAGATGATTTCAGAAAAGGTATCAAAAAGTTTTTTAGAAATCATCTCTGTAACCATGTACATTGCCTTAAAATAATGATAAAATCATTGAAGCATCTAATCTGTTCCAGCGCAGTTGGAATACTCTTTGCAGACATTTCACAAATTATTTGCTTGTGAGTGACATGAGTAAAACATAATCGTCACTGTCGAATCGTCAGTCCCTTGATGGGTTTTTTTTTTGAAAATGAATAATGGTGAATAAGCACCTTCGTAGCGCATTAGTGGAATTGCTAGGCGACGAGCGTTTCCCCACAGTATTCTCCTTGCACTTTAAATACGCCGTCATAACCAGGAAGTGGGTTTTGGAAAAAAACTTCACTACTGGAAAGTTATTACTTCAGCAGTTGCACGAGATTTCAACCTTTTCTATTTGTATGTGCACTGAATCAGTTGCATATCAATCATGCACTGTTCTCTCTAGGTTGCTATAAGGCTGCTACATTGAAAACCTGTATAGCCGAATTAGTTAGGAGACATCAGGTGATGAATAAATTTTTGGTAGTTCTAATACAGAACATGTATTGAATAAATGGTGTGGGGAAAAATGAGCAGACGGTGCGAACTAGGTTTGTATCAGTGCATGTGATAACTTATTTCTTGAGTAATCACGACTTCCTGAAACGTTAAACATTATGAAAAAAATGTTGTTCGTCAATGGGCTTCATGGTGAATAAGAATACAGCAAGTCAATCAACATTTAGACCAGTAGAGCACAATTACATTTCACTTTTTGCGAGCAATTTCCGAGCAGATAGGTGTCAAAAAATCCACTGTCAAACAGTGTTTATTACAATATACATAGCAGACAATAATGTCTGTATGATGTAAGTATACTTTTTTTTAAGGTGGCTCATATAAAATGAATGAAATGATTAGATTGAAAATCATTTGAAGCGCAAGGAAACTGAAAATTCTTAGAAAATTAGACGAAGAGTTTATCATCTTGTAAAATTGTGCCTGTGTAGTGTAATAATATTTCAGGATAAAAAAGTGTAACGGAAATTTGTATGGAATCAATCATGTATGTTTAGATGAACGGAAAAAGACGTTTTCCTAATCGTTTTAACAGGTCCCATAACACGTTTTTGAGCCATGCTGTGGTCTCTATGGACAGTTCTAAAGTGTTTTGGTCTTGCAACCTCGTCAGTTGCAGGGTGCCTTTCGCCTGAGCCAATTTCTATCGGCGGCGAACCCCTCTTTTCTGAAGGTATCGTCGACGAAAGTTTTACACCCGCCAATAAGTGATAATATTACAGAACGGGCATGTCGTACTCTTTATTGCTTATGGCTGGTACCGTAAAATATATCATACCTTTGGTCTTGAGTGTTTCTTTAGAGCACTCTCGAAATTTCAGTATGTCCAAAGGTTTTTTTCATCCAGATCCCGCAACACTTTCTCGTTTCTTTGTGTTAAGAATGCTTTACCGAAGACAACGCTGTTTTGGTTTCAAGACAATGCTAGACGAATTCGATGGTCTGATAAAGTGAATGCTAATTTGATTTACTACTTAGTGAATTTAATTTATTCCAAATAGACAGTGTTAGCATCTTGAACTCTCATAGATGAGATGAAATATAATAAAAGGGATATAAAAAGTAATCAATGGGAAAAGTACGTAACATAACCAAAAATAAAAGTAATGATAGATTGTAATATAGAAAGAACACAAACAATTAAGTGAAAATGAAATAACTGAAAGAACAAAGAACGAAATAAAAGGTTTATGTTACAGAAGGATTCCCAAATCCTATCATAAGATCAAAAATGCCGTACATCAGACATTCTTCTCGTGGGGTGAAGTTTAGATTTACATTGTAGAAAACTTTCTTAGATTGGAAAGTTGCCTGATCAAGGAAACTAAGAAGAGAGGATTTGATATAATTGATTGCCCCAATAGCTAGAAATTGCTTCCGAATATGTCATGGCTAACAAATTATCCTCTCAACTGTGCCTTGACATCCGACAGCTTTTATAGATCTCGTTCAAAACAATGTAAATATAATCTAATAACATATCACTCTCAGTCATTTTGTATCTAAAGAAATAATAATATGTGCAAAGTAGTAAAAAGGGAAGGGATAACATATATCAACAATACTATTATATATCACAATTTTCTTCAACTCAGTCAACTAGATTTTTGCGTCTTGTACAGCCAGATACACGTGCTTCGACCTTGACAGAGTCGCCAGTCGGGCGGAACCCGTCGTCTCTTTAGGAAATCTTCCGTGCGTGTTCCAATCCCACACTACAAGTAGGGGCGACTAGCGATTTACGCTGTACTGGTGTCAAGTGAAAATCACTAGAAGAGCAATTTTTCGCACTCGATTGCTCTTGGCTAGTATAAATCGTTCGTCGTCCCGACCACTTAGTGTGGCTACTTGAGCACCCCACATAGGATCACAGAGCACCCCTATCCCATATCAAATTTGTATTAGGCGTTTAGTTACACATAGGCAATGAAAGTGAGGAGTAGGATTTACGAGCACAGTCGTCGCCCTCATTGCAATCGTTCGACAGCGCTTCCTCGGTGCTCTGTAGCAATGAAACTCTGGGAGCTTTCGACTGTTCTGGAGGAGTTCTTTTACTGTATTTGAGGAACTAGGTACTGATTTTAATGCATGACTTTAAGCTCGTAAGGAAAGTTCCAAAGAAGGATGCGGGATCATCGACGGCAATGAAGAATCGGTCTTATTACCATCATAGACCTAGCGCAAATGCCTGGCAACTCATCGGTAGAGTACGGGCAATCGAACTCGTCGGATTAAAGTGTTACATAGAATTGTATTCAATTAGTTATCTATCTTTAAGTGTTTATTTATTATTTATTCACTATTGCTTTTTCTTCACTAACTCTTTGAGGACCAGCATTAATAGGAAGGCGAAGTTGCGTCCTCACTTGTGCGGCATCCAGACAAGCTGCCAAGTAAGCTGCTCTACTTGTCTGTGCATGATGGACTAGCCGTCTCCCTATTCCAACGAGACACGACGCTGCCATTACAGTAGCTGAGTGAGATCTGACGTTACGCGGCATGCATCAAAGTGACTCCCATGGTCCACAAAGGGCTAGTACTCATGTGCTATTACTCATTTATATTTGCACATTACTTGTTTCGTCCGTCATATCCGTTTACTCATATGTTTACAATGTCTAATAATTCATTTACCCATTTCACTGATGCCTGAGAGGATTGAGTGCGGGGCAAAAACTCGACCTCGGACGAGAGTTGAGCCCGTGCTCCACCCTTATCGGATTCGCGTGCTATACCACCTGAGCAGCGTTTCGCCTCCGCTCATTCTTCACCGTCGCTATCATAGCAAAGAAAAAATAAAACTCGCGGTGCTGGATTATCCCTGAGGGATGCGCCATGCATTCGTCCTGAACTTTTAACTTCGCTTAAGGTAGTTGAACGCATATCTGCCATTACAGTGAATCGCGGGGTACTCCCGGTGTATCGAGTCAGTGGTGCTTATCCTAACAGACAAGTCTTAGACTAGTCTGTTATTAATTCACCGAACCCTGAAGTATGGATGGCTTAGTGAGCTATGAGCGCGAAATTAAACCATCGGCCTTGTGTGCAACGCGAAGCGCCTCTATCCACTGCGCCACATGCGCGCGAATAACGTGAATACCTCTTCAAAAACACCGCATCTTTGAGAGTGAGAAGATTCCCAAATTTTTGAGCATAATGTAATGAAAACAAAAAGTACAGATGCGATCGAAGAGGCGGAGCGAGGGGGTGGAGGTACGCTTCTATGTCACTGGACGGCAACCGGTTGAAGATTTTGTAGGCATTGTGATATTTGCAATGTTTAAATGACTGTTCATCAACCACTTGAAAACCACTTTCGTAAAAAATTTTCCAACTAGTGAAACTTTGCTTTGTAGATGCTCGATGTTCTTGAGCAGCAGGAACGCGCCGCTGGTCTCCTGGTGCTATAATCGCAACCATTTTGAACCAGCTCGGTGTAAACGTCCTCAACACACAACTAAATAGTTCACCCGCTATGGTCAACCCAATAATGAGTTAGTTTTCAAATTTCGGCATCCATTCGGGAAACTCGCCGCAAATTTCTGCAAAGAATTGTGATAAGTGCAGCCTTCAGTGCTGTCTTGAATGCTCAGCCTGAAAAGATAGCAGAGAACCTTGAAATATTTCAGGAAGCATATGAATCATCAACTGTCTTAAGTTATTTCACTGACGCTTTCTTGTACAATTGGGATGACGTGTAGATGTAGTGCAAATTTTTGTTTGGCTATAATCCCGGATCTACTTGTTCTCCAAAGCTATGTTTCTCTGAAAAGATTTGCTACAACCTCAAGTAAACAGGAGGAAGTGTTGGGATGGAATACTAAAAGAATTATCCAACCGTGCAACGGAAAAAGATCTCAAACTTCGTTTCATTGAGCTCTCCTATCTTACTTAAAATAAATAATTGTAACTGGCCCGCTATTAGTTTCATTTTGAACATTTATTCCGAGTAATTTGGCCATCATCGCTCTATTATTAGATGAAAAAAGTTGGCAAAATGCAGATATAATCATCAAAAACTACGACTACCCACTTTGTTTGACTTTTCAACGAAATTTTGAGAAAAGTGCTTGTTGCAGTGACGCAAGATAAATAACGAGGGCGACCTGCGTCATGTTTGGCAACACAGTCACAAGAATATGTCTACATGACATGCCAGCAATAATGTGCATGATTAACATTGGCATGCTTTGACTGCCCATCCCTCCTCAGCACATGTCCACGTCACAAGCGCCGACGGCTTGGACTGCTTTTTCTTCTTTGTATAACTTCGCTTCAAATCATAAGTAATCTGTTTAGATCTGAAACATCATCATAGCTACTTGGAACAGGAAATGAGGCAAAGTGTAGTCAACAGAGTGCTTCGAATGATAATATCGCGCCCATTTTGAACGCACTTCGCCACGGCACTTGCCACCGTCACCTGAAACATGAATCCAGCGAAGCACATTTCATGATGAATTATCCACTTGTGCGATTTTTAATGTTGTAGCCTTACAAAGAAAATAAACAACAATGTCACTAGAGTATTGAATAGTCAGGGGAATTTTGTGCTGCAGAACGCGCTGCGTTAATGTCTATATATGCATCGTTAACGCTGACAGATGAGGTGCACTTTTGTCAGAGGAGTTCAAAGATACGAATCTCGTTTACGATTTTTTTTGGATTAAAAATGAAGGCATACTGAAGGTTGGAAGAAAGCTGTTTGAAAATGGTACAATGCAGCAAATATTCTCCTGTAACCTCGTAGGCTTACAAACAAAGAAAGTACTCCAATGCTCAGGTATGAAAATCAGTTGTGGGAAAACCAGTATCGAGCGTTCGGTGAGAGATGAAGAAAAATATCTAGTTGGACGGAAGTTAGCTCGCATGATTTTGATCAATGGCAGTCTACACATACCGAATTTACTTACAACCTTCATTGATTAACTATCCAGTCAGATGTTGCCGTCAGTGGTAGTAACCACAACTTCAGCACTCAAATGTGAGAAGAAAAAGCACAGATAGATTACGTCAACATTCCATAATGCTCAGTGATATGCAAAACATAGTTCTTTTCCGTTAAACGGCACGGGATGAAGAAATACCCTTTTTGCTGGAAAAAAGCTTTTCATAAGAATGTTAGCAATCATTTAAAAGCTTAGATTTTTGGCTAGAGCGGAATGTGGCCGTTTTTCCTCTGAAACAACCCTTTTATAACGATGTAGAATACAAATGTGATATTGCTTCACACCAATCGCACAAATGAGCTATTATTTCGCTGAAAGCACGAAAAGCACATGAACGTGTAGCAAGGAGATTTGTTTGGATGTGTGTGTGTGTGTGTGTGTGTGTGTGTGTGTGTGTGTGTGTAGGTGTGTGTGTGTGTGGTGTGTGTGTGTGTGTGTGGGTGTGTGTGTGTGTGTGTGTGTGGTGTGTGTGGTGTGTGTGTGTGTGTGTGTGTGTGTGTGTGGTGTGTGTGTGTGTGGTGTGTGTGTGTGTGTGTGTGTGTGTGTGTGTGGGGTGTGTGTGTGTGTGGTGTGTGTGTGTGTGGGTGTGGTGTGTGTGTGTGTGGTGTGTGTGTGTGTGTGTGTGGTGTGTGTGTGTGTGTGGTGTGTGTGTGTGTGTGTGTGTGTGTGTGTGTGTGTGTGTGTGTGTGGTGTGTGTGTGTGGTGTGTGTGTGTGTGTGATGTGGTGTGTGTGTGTTGTGTGTGTGTGTGGTGTGTGTGTGTGTGTGTGTGTGTGTGTGTTTGGTGTTTGTGTTTGTGTGTTGAAACACAAAGGTTATCCATCTGTAACTATTTCAAAAAAAAAGGTTCTTTTTTGAAAAGAGAGCAACGTACCGCGTTAGTCAGAGATTTAAGCTTCTGACTGATTACTAACACCCTTCTGAAGAGTTCTTTTCCAGGAGGAAGGGTTGTATCTTCATCTCTGCCTTTTAACGAATAAGTACTCATAACTCTAAACATTCAGCTGAATTGCATTTCAGCCCTACCGAGACGTGTGCTACATTGTCAAAACTCACCTCTGTCGGCGCTCTTCCTACATGTTCAACGTATCGAGACTGTCAGAAATCCGTCGTCAACAGGTTTCGCCTGGTAAGAACAATCACCATAAGACCTTATGTAACGCGGATTCAACTTCAGCCTGAGGTTTGAGTTTTGCATATCACCCAGTATTCTTGAATATATAGCCATAGCTATATAACACTGCTATAAAAGGACTGAAATTTATATTTTTGTATATCTTAACATTATTATGATCCTGGTGGATAGCCATGCGCTGTATTTACGAGGACCTCTGTTGACTGAGGATTCAATTAGTCGTGCTTGTAGATAAATCTCGTTGAATGTAATTATTTATCGAAAGCTTTGTTAAAAGGAATTATAGTGGTTGATATGAAAGTTCTCAATACGTTATGGGGAGTGTTGTGAATAGCGTTTCATTGTAAGTTGTTGAAAATACACTCACTAAGTACAAGCAGAACATTCTGACCCTTATTCTACGCTAATGATTTAGTAGTTGTAGGCTGTAACGTAATCTAGATGTGTATTGTCATCTGTCCGGGTATTTTCATTCCGTAAAGTAGAAAATGCAGCACTGTGACCAATGTGTATTGTGGAAATCTGTCATGCATACACATGTGCGAGAGTCAATCTGTGGAGACAATTCACTAGTATTCCTGTCTATCTTATCGCGTTTTAGCAGTATTACGATTTTATAAGATATACTTCAAGTAGCCAGTAGTATCCTGTAAGACAACGAGAATTATCCAGAGACTGATAAAGAAAACTTCGAACCTCGGGCGGGAATCGAACCTGGGACACATCCTCTACAGAGCGGATGCCTTTGTATAGCAGAAAAACGATATCCTCAATATTTAAGTGGTTAGCATTCGCCCTGGAAAAGATGGGACGTTGATTCGACTCTCGCGCAAGGTTCAGTGTTGCATATCAACGAGCATTCTCAGATATATAGTCATAACACCATGTTACTGATCAGAAACGATAAAATAAGAAAGAATCTTCATAAATCACCTATCCACGAATTATTCATTCGCATACATATGTATGCGTTCGTAATCTCAACAAATAGTCTACCCCTTCCGCGACTGCGAGCTCACCTTCTCTGCATCTTTACCCCAGGACCCGAACGCATTCATTATTTTATTTATTATGTTAATTGTATAATTGTCGTTATTTTTCAGTTGTAACTACATAATTTATGTACATATAACACAACATACGAAAATAACAGTAGTAAAGTTGAAATAATACAACAATATATTCCATGCGTCCACACGCTCGGTAAGAGATGCAGAGGAAGTTGGTTGATGGTCACAAAAGGGTTAAATATGGCAAATATGATATAAAACAATACTAAACAAACAAATTACAGAACAGTGAAAAATCGACGCCAAAATATTTTGTGCTGGACAAATGTTTGTGAACAATTTTGTGTCCACCCATAAGGAAAAACGGAATCATTTTACGGAATAGATAAATCGGGAGACGATGGACAAGTGGTTAGTGAAGAAGGCTATCAGGAATCAAGGTGGTAGATGTGCCTCATCCGTCACCACTTTCTTGCAAGCAATAAACGAGCAACCTAAGAATCTCAAAGATTGCAAGGAGGACCGTCTTGACCAGCATTCTACAAAATTATGAAAAAAACGAAATACCCCCCAAGCAGCAGTTGAAACGACAAGAGACGTTGTCGAAGAGCTCTGTGGAGGACGACTGCGACGGAACGAATCGACTAGGAGAATTAATTAGCTAGAAGACTACATAAAACACGTCCTGAAATAAAAAAACCTCAGGTAAGGGATAAAGAGGGGCGACGTGGCCGAGTGGTTCTGATGATCACCGCGGCGCACTCGGGCCAAGCCCCGCCAACAACACTCCCGTCAGTCAAGAACGAGCGCATTATGAAACGCCGCAGCTTGAGATATCGTCAGATTGAAAGAAGACTCGCTCAGTCAGTTTTATGAAACGTTGAAGAAGGCGAAGAAGCGAACTGAATGCTAGAAGTACTGGGATCCGTAAAACGAAAAAAAAACTGGAAACTCGAAGCAAAATAAGTAAGACAGATAAACAGAAAAAACTGAGTTGATATAAAATCCCAGCTAAGGGATCATAAGAGTTCTCGTTCACACCACACTATACCGCTTACTAAGAAAGCTGTAGCGTAGAAATTATCAGGGAAGGATTATATGCAGTCCTCGCCGTATTTTAAGCGATTTCACTTGGGATTGCCGAGAATAGTAATTGAGGCGAATGTAAAACCCTACACGCGAACCAAAACCATCTTTCCTAACGAGGATTTCAATAACTAATGATATTTAGACAAAAATATCCGTAAAGGGTTATTCGGGTCGTCAAACAAGAAACGTCGATACGTAATTTCAGTTTCCTACAATTACCGTAACTGTCAAAATCACTCTATCCTTCTCTTACGTGCTAACCCATAATCATCGTTCCTAAGAGAGATTGTGATAACTAACCACATTCGATAGGAAATATCAGTAGGCAGGACTATTCGGATCGCCAATCAACGAAGGTTGTACGTAGTTACGGTGTCGTGCGGCTACCGTTTCGACAGAATTCACGTTATTGACCATCCCTTTATGTAGGTGTGATTGCTCCTCACACATCTAACTTCTGAAGCTGGTGTGACAGCTGGTGATAACTTCACCATCTTTGAAGTAGATTGTAAGTTGCATCTTTCTCAAGTAACAGGCGTAGCTTTATGCGGCATCGTCATGGTAGTATACAATTTCTATGCCCTTTTCTTCCATTACACTCTTTTGAACCACGAAAAATCGCGAGAAATCGAATCTCCAAATTTCTCTATTAAGTTCTGCATTTGCAAACGTTAGCAATGCATTTGAAGAGATTCGGAGGTGTCCTGCTATCCAATATCTCCCCTTTCGATCATTGCTTCAATGGCATGCTTGTTTATTGGTTTTATAGGGATCACCTGTATCACTTGTCGTCCCGTTGATCGTCGAGTGACTCGAGCGGGTACCAGCAACTCTTCCATTTTTCCCTATCGCGTGCAAGAGTAGCCCAGTGGGTCCTCCTTGCTCTAGGAATTCGCTGAGCATCATATCTTTCTTCCATCGCTTTCGTGAAGAAATCGGACCAACGGGTCAGTGGTCTTCCTTTAGAGCGCTTGAGGTCCCAAGGAATCCAGTCGGTAACGGCTCTCGTCCATCGGTTGTCGTTGAAGCACATCACGTGTCCGGCCCACCTTATTTTCGATATCTTGGCGTGTTTATAGGGATATAGCATAACAAATACTATAGTTTGGCCAGTTCTTTAATCTTCTCCAATGAATTCACGTGTTAGGTGACGATGGCAACAGCCGTGGCGAAGTGCGTTCCAATTGGACCCGGTGTTATCATTCGAAGCACTCTATTCACTACATTTTGCCACATTCCCCTGCTCCAAGTTGCCATGATGAGAGTTTGAGGTCTGAACACATTACTTTGACTTTTAAGGCGATGTTTGCGCATTGGAAACAGTTCTAACCGTGAGAGTTCCTGAAATTGATAAGTGCTGAGAGGGAATTGGCGTTAAATCCATGGGCATGTTCGCCTGCACATCGCTTGTGCTGCTACTGGTACTCCTGCCACTCCCATTTCAAGATAAGTTGCCGTCACAGTGTTACCGAAAAATACTCAGGTCGTCATCATCATCATGGCTCGAGCAACTGTAACAAACTGCCTCATTCAAATATTGTTTTTCCAGAAAGTCAAGCAAATGAAGAAATATGACATCTGGTCGCTGATTTTTGGTTTCGAAATTTTTATCTGAAACGGAATGGCTCGCTCAAAAATTCCACTGAATGAAATCGCCAAATCACTTTAGAAGTAATTTTCTGCAACAGCATAAAATTGGTTGGTTTCAAATTGTGTCTCTCGATATATATGATTAGAGTGCCAATCTCTTTCTGCTATGTTGATGCTTCAATTTCTGTTCTTCGGGTGCTAAACATTTCTTCTCCGTCTATCTTATAGCTGTGACAGCCCACTCAATAAAGCCGACTCTGGAGAAGACGAATACTCCGGAACATAGCCCAACAAACATTTCCACGACATCTCCTTGTCATCTCAGTCATTCAAAAATTTGCTTATGAAAAAACTAGTAAATTAAGCTTTTACAACTTTCTCAACAGTTTTAGACCATTTCCAGCATTTTTTTCAGCATAAGAGGCTCGATATAGTAGCGAGAGATATTCAAAGACTCTCTGGCTAGATATGGACGAATTGCGTGCAGTCTCCTTAGTGGATGCTGAAAGTTGAATAATTACCATCCGCTAGTGGATTAACAGAAACCTTAGGACATGGTAGTGGTGCGTAGAGGACGTTCATATCTAGCTGACCCAAAATGGTTGTTATTGCAAAATCAGGAAGACCAGCGGCTCGTCCCTGCTGTTCAAGAACGTCGAGCACCTATGAACGAAGTTTTTCTTAGCTGAGAAAGTCATTTCGGAAGTGATTCGAATTTTTTATGTAGAGCCTTTGGAATAACTCTGATATCAGAATGATGACGAGTCGAGTCATACAACAGAGAGTGTCTATCCATGCTTTTTCAGTCCAAAAACCTACTTTCTGACAATTTTGAACTCACCCCTTGTATTATAAGACGCTTCACGAATGCTTCTGCTGAACTTGAATTCGTTGAAATCTGGGGAACCTGTGCCCGCGCTGCTGCATCTGTAGAGAACGCCATTGCTACTGGCAAGCTGAAGCCGGTAACATTAATCTCCATGTCCTCGACGAAGCTGCACTTGACAGATTTGGACTGGTAAGTGACATTCAAACATGTTCATAGTTTTTTCAAACTCACACATAATAACTGAGAGTGATGAAATGTGTTCAACAATGAAGTGAACTAAATGAATGAGTTTTAATTTAAGCAGTGTTATGAGAAATATTCGAGAAAATGGGCAGGTTAAGCTGTTCATTAGCAAACATCCTAGGCGGATTGAATGAGTCGGAGGCAGATCAATAAGTCTACATATACCTTTTCACTCGATAAGAAAAAAACGTTCATTGAAATGGCTTTGATTCAGAACAAGCCACGAGCGTAGTAGTCTCATGTATATAATTTATAAAAAGTAAAGTCAGATTAATTTCATTCACTACTGACAAACAGCACCAAAATTGTTTCTGTAGGTAATGTCGTCCTCTAGATTACGAAGTTTTTGATTTGTGGTAAAGTACTAAATATATCAATCTTACTAAGGGTCGAAGTATATGGTTGCAAATGCACATGATTACACTACAGAAAGAATTTTCTATCTAAACCTGGTCCACCTGGAACTGTTCCACATCCCAGCACTGCACCGGTAGTCAGCAGGAAATTCAGAAGCAGACGCGATGGAATCTTTGCCATGTTTCCCAGAATGGGTATCGTAAGCAGAATCATTCCTGAATGAGTAGAGGACAAACTATTGCCAAACTCAGAAAAGAGCACAACGATTCCGCTGTTCCGAATGATGTGAAGGTTGTGAGAAATCTTTCAATCGACTATTTTGATGCTTCGCCTAAGATCAACATAATCTGACAATGTATTTTGAGCCTTTCATGCCGTCTATTATGAGCACATAAACAGTTCAAGGCACGTGTTTCGGCTTTACAGTCTCGTCAGTTGCACGGTGCCTTTACAGAGGTATATCCCTTAGAGGACTGAGTAAACAAAAAGGCACCGTGCAACTGACGAGGCTGTAAAGCCGTAGCACATGTCTTTCACTATGTAAGTGTGCCATAATAGATTTCACGAAAAGCTCAAAATACACCGTCACATGTGAAGATTAGTTAATGAGATAAAACAACCGTCGAATTTTGAACCTCGGAAGATACATGTAAAGTAGCCGCTCAATAAACAACTCAGCGAATGTGGTAATGTCGCAAAGCAGCGGACAATCTCTGTTATGTCTCTGCGGCATGAAATACTGCTTTTCTCATATGTAAGAAATTTTGAAGGGTACAAAACGCCGTCGTTACACCATCCATTTTTGTGCATAAAATATTTGGATTATGGAATCGATTGGAAAGCCAATCTTCTTCTTTTGTCAGAATCTCCGCAATAGAAATTGCGCTTATTTAGCTTTTCCAATTTGTTGCTGATGAAGGGAGTGTAGTATCAGGTCAAACATATCTGCGATGTTTCAGTGAAGGATTCAAATACCGCACAGAGATCGTAGCTCAAAAAGCTTATAAGTACTACTGGCGTATAAGTGTAGGACTGCTAGATTGTCTTTTGATTACGCTGAAAGTTCATTAAATGTTCAAAAGAAGTGAACATACCTTGAGAAGACGATTGGAGTGACACTATGCCACTTCTTCCTTCGGCACATCGCAAAGTTAATTGCTAATCATCGAAAAGTTTCGCCAAAACATTATTTTTGGACTTCCCATACACCATCATAACAAGGAACTGAACGTTTACAAAAGGAAAAAATTTCACTGCTGTAAGCTCTCACTTCAGCAGCCTTGCAGTTTTGTATCGTTAATTCACCTACTTGTACACCATTTTCTCTTTCATGACTGGAAATGTCAGACTTTCTTGAATTTGGATGTAGTACGTGGGCTAAAGACTCATTAATAGTGAAAAGATGACAGTGATGGATCGAAATAATGCGCGATTCTCATACATTCTTCAAGAGGGTGCTGTTGTGGCACATAATGATGTGATGGGATTGCTGACATTGTTGAAGACATGTGTAGAAATAGAGAATCGAGAGACATGCAAAAGGCCAGTCTTAGACGAAGCTGAACACGCGCCTCAGCTATACGAGGGCGGGTTGCAGGCACTATACCACAAATCATATGGCCTTGCATCACACTTTTTTGACATATCTCATCGTAGCTGTCAGTCACCACCTTCGACAAGTTTTGTCGAGTAATGGCTTCCCCGCCAATTGTTATGATAGTCATATACTCTCTAGGCTTGCTGATGTGGTGTATCGGTGATGCGTAGTAGCGCCCTCGATATGATTGAAATGCGGGTTCAGCTTCAGTCTGAGGTCATACATGATCGCGAATGATGTTTACGGAATGTTGTGTAAGTTTCTACATTTCTTCCTTTGCGTGCAGAGAGAAACTAGAATTGTTAGTTGGCAATTTGAATGACGAAGCAAGGATTTTTTGTGATCAAAAAATGTACAAGATACGGGCAGAGTAGTGGTAGCGATGCTGTTCTAAATGATTACAGCGGGTCTGTGATCACGTTACAGAGTCACCAGGACTGACAGTCGTCTAAAAAATTGATGTCGGACATGCATAGGATTGGGCAATTTCTCCATTCGAAAAGCCTTAGTATGGTTATCCTCGAAATTCATATCGCGTTGAATCGATCATTATTCAAGGTCATTGCAAGAACATTACATTATGTGGCCGTGTAAAATAACGTTTTAGAAAATGATCAATAAATTGTGTTCCTAAGAAAGCTTTTCATTTTTCAATGCTCAAATGTTTATAGTTTTTTATTATTTCACCCTTTGCTTCCTTGCTTAATTACACCTGTTGTATTACGTAAGTTGTTATAGCACAGTTGCGATGGAATTTATTCCTGAAGACTTGTTAAATGATCGTGATTCAAGTATTTTCAATTGACAGCTAGTTAAGGTAGCTTATACAGTGAGTGGTCATTGTGTTAGCTGTTCAAATTACATCTATAACAATGCTATTGGACACTTTTCATCGAGAAAAATGACCATGCTCCAAAATTTATTGTCTACCAGGCGATTATTTTGGTTAAGTTTCATAGCAGCTCAAATAGACGACTTCAGAAATAGTATTGAAAAGCTTTCTAAAAATCATTTCTGTAACCTTGCGTATTGCCTTAAAATAATGGTCAATCCACTTAGGCATCAAATCTGTTCCAGAGTAGTGAGAATGCTCTTTACAGATTTTTTACAAAATATTTGCTCGTGAGTGACATGAACAAGACATAGCCGTCACTGTCGAATCATCTGTCCCTCAATGAGCTTTTTATAATAGCGAATAAAGGTGAATAAGTATCTGTTTTGCTTCGCACTGCATTAGTTGAATTGCTAATCGACGAAAGCTTTTGCCCCAGCATTCTCTTTGCACTTTCCATACGCCACCATAACCAGGAAGTGTTCGCTTATGGAGAAAATTTTGCTACTGCAAAGTTATAATCACAGCAGTCGTACAAGATTTTATCGTTTTTCCATGTGCATGTGCACTGAATTAGGCAAATATCTATGAGACACTGCTCTTCTAGGTTAATAAAAAGCACCTACTACATTGAAACTTGCTGAAATGGAGTAGTTGAGCGCATGCAACCGGTCGGATAATCTTATAGTTCAAATAGAAAATATATACTGAATAAACGGTTTGCGACAGAATGAACAAGCAGTAAGAAAACGAATTTGTGTCAGTGTATGTAGTCACTTATTTGTTGAAGCAGCATGATATTCTGAAACGTTACACATAAAATAAATTTTGTTTGCCAATAACCTTCATGATTACGACGAATACGACATGTTATTCAATGGAGAGGCAGATTTCGGAAGCGTTTCTGGACCAGGACCATTGATTTGAACATGAACTGCACGGGAAAAATGCCTCGTACTAGAAGCTGCATTTGTAGTCCATGTGTTTCGTTCATAGTTGGCTTCCAATTGGACAGTTCAGTGAATGACTCATATAAAGCGATGAGTGAGTCGAAAAATGTTTTGCGGTTGACACGATAGAAATCTTGGTTCTCATGTTTTTTTTCTCTTCAAGTAGTAGACATATTCGGCTGCCGGGTTGTGGAAGCCTGATCTTTCCAAGCTCTAAAGAAGGATAAACTGCCGAAATATCAGCTGTCGCAATAAGTTGCATTGTAAGAATTTCGATTTCGGCTTACAAAGGAAAAAAATGTCAACAATAATAGAATTTTGGAGGGTATCAAGCACAGTTTTGCTGTAAGACTTTGTAACGAATCAAACATGCTAATCAACACGAAAAAAATCTTTTTATTGATCGCAAGAGAGTGCTGCAATTTGCAAAGAGTTTTGATTTATATGCTCAGATTAATACCAGAAATTGCTAATGTTGAAAACCTCATTCTAGTCTATTATGGCAACACTTGAATCGAAAGCCTCGGAAGCTCATTGCCATACTGAATCGAAAGGTCATCAGACGATTGCAATGAAGATGATGATTTTCTTATGTTTCCTTCCTCAACATCCACACCTCAAATAGTCACCACCATTCGGCAAACTGATGAGAATTCTGTGTAAATGATAAAGAGAAGTGTAACCTCGGTTGGCGCGTCCTCACTCTATTAGGGATACTCGTTTCTCACAAAAAGTATTAACAATGCAGAAACCTCCATAGTGTAGTGGTTAGAGCTCATCACTCTCAGAAGGGTGGGGTACACAGGTTCAGCTCCTCTGGAAAGCTCAGACTTTTGGCATATCATCCTAATTTTTTCGTAACAGTGCTATAAACGCTTAGAATAAAATAAAATTCTTGAAAAATACTGTCTAAAGACGTTGCTTCTCTCATTGAATTATTTCGCGGAATGAATTGGCCATAAGACTGCTTATTCACTTATGAAAAGAAAAGCCCAGATAAGTGACAGTACAACTAGAGTACGCTGCAGTCTACATATTACCAAGGCCAGAAGCGTTGAATAAGAGACTAGAAAGTGGTAGCTCAGCTCTGGGGTGTATTTGCAACGACTTTACGATGTAAATTTGTTGACAACACTAACCAGGACGAGTGCGAAAACCTTCACACCAAGCGCTGTCATCCCTCTTGACAGAAATTCGATAACTACATCATTCGACAAAAATATCTGCAAGCACGATTAATTGAATTGTCAATCAACGGAAATCGTACGTAATTACAATATACGACGACTACCGTATCTATTGAATCGTAATAGCGTGATAATCTACAAAAATTCTAATTTTGCCTCTTTTATAGCAGTATTATGAAGTTATGACTATATACCAAGAATGCTAAGTGATATGCACCTCAAAATCTCAAGCGGGAGTTGAAGCAGCGCTCATTTGGGTTTATGCCGATACGTTCTTACTAGACGAGACCTGTTGACGGCTGCTTGCTAACAGCTTTGATACGTTGAATCGTAGAAAGAGTGACAGCAGAGGGAGAGCTTTGGTAGTGCACTCATTATCGAGCGCCTCGATGAGGATGAAACGCAGGTTCAGCACTCTCGAGGCTCAGAGTTTCGCATATCACTCAACATCTTCTGTATTTTGGTGTCTATCCACCGGTTAGAGGTGCCCTGCGTCGCACACGAGGTCAATGGTTCGATCTCGCGCTCATGGCTCACCAAGCCAATCCACAAATCTATAGAATGCGATTTTCTTCTCACATCTATACCCGAAAATGTTTTCTCGGAAACTCATGATAATTTTTTTGAATTGTCAATCAACGAAGGTGATACGCAATTTCGGTGTCCCATAATAACTGTATCGACGAATATCTTGTCAGTCTTGCGTCTATCTAAGCAACTTTGTTCTTCTCATATCTGCTTAACTCGCGAAGCTACTTTTTCGGCTACTGATGATAATTTCTTGATCATTAGAGATAGTTATATGAGTTTACAACTCATAATATTACAGAGGAAACTTTGCTGTATGTCATAGTCGTAGATGTAACCTTCATACAACATTCTTTCGACCTGATTGCGTTCCAATATTGAACTTTTAGAAACTGAAGACGACATAGAAATGTTTCAACTTGCTCTCGCACGTACAGGTATATGTAAGCGTTGACGATGCATTTTGAGATGTTAACGTATTCTGCTGCACATAACTCCTTCTATCCATTCAACATTACATAACATTTTCGTTTATTTGCTCCATAAGGCTACAATATACAAAATCATATGTGGATGATATATTCTGAATATTCTGATAATGATGCTGATACTATTAAGCTCATGATTTAGGTGACGGTGGCATCTGCCGTGGCGAAGTGCGTTCCAAACGACAAAACGATGCCTCGGTGGTGTAGTGGTAGCACGCGTTCTCTTAGGCATAGATAAGATAGATGAATAGATAGAATAAACGGTTCTTTTCTGTTAGACGGTGAAAAATGAAGAAATGACTTTTTCACTAAACCAGAACTATTCATAAGAGTGTTGGTGGTCATGCTTCAATCTCTGGCTACTGCGCTAGCGCTGCCGTTTTTCTAAACATCCTTTTATAACGCTGTAAAAATCAAATAAAGTCACGCCTGCGTCGGCTGCGCATATCCACTACTACTTCGCTGAAAGCACGAAAGCCATATGAACGCGTAAAGGAAATCTTCTACTGTCAGAGTAATGCGTTCTATCGGGAGCTTTCGAAAGCGGAGACAAAATACCTAATTGAATAACAAAAAACTGCATTTCACATGAGACGCGCCAACGTATTCAATCGATCGATGGCGCGCCGCCGTATCGAATCTACGGCCACCATACATCCAGCCCATATACAAGCAAAAAAACAATGCTTGCATGTGAAACTCAATCCAGTTTTCCTGCTACACCACAGTGAAGCGGTTTTCCCAAAATAAGCACGGCGTTGGAATAGCAAAAACTTACGCCATTGAATGATCGCTAATACTCTGAAGAAAGAGCCTGTCTTATGAGAAGAGCACGTGTGTGAAACACAGATGTTTTCCTTTCTCTGAAGCGTTATGAAAAGATTCTTTCTAAGAACTGCCAAGTAGCATAGTAGCCGAAGATTTATACTTTCGAATGATTACTAGAAGTGCAATTTAGAATCTTTTTCCGCGAAAAGGTTCGTTTCTTCATTTCGTCGCCGTTCAACAGAAAATAACCGAATAAACATAAATATATAAATAAACAGGATACATGGAGACGAAACAAGTAAGCATACAAAGCAAGTAATGTAGAAACGTAAATGAGCAGTAACAGATATATATCAATGGGAAAATAGTAGATAAATAAGTGATAAATGAACAGTAGTGAATAGATGAATGAACAAATACGATCATCTGTAACATTTCGAATACGGCGAGTTCGATTGCAAGTACTCCACCAACAAATTGCCAGAGCGACGGCTTATGATGGTAGTAAGAGTCGATTCTTCATTGTCATCGATGATTCCACATCATCTCCTGTGCAACTCTCCTCACCACCTTAACGTTATATACTGAAATCACAGTGCTCGTTTTCTTGAAATCAGTGAGAAGAATATATCCAGAATCGTCGAAGGCCTCAGGACTTTCATTGTCGTAAAGCACCGAGAAAGCATCGCCGAACGATTGCAATTTGAGCGACGACTCTGCTCGTAACTGCGAATCCTCGACTTTCATACTTCAACTACTGTGGTATTCTGCAAGATAACGAGAATTATCCAAGTATTGATGAACAAAACTGATAAAACAGTGACAAGCGCAATGTTCAAAAAAAATGGGCAGGCCGGCTACTCATTAGCAAACACTGCAGGCGGATTGAACTGAGTCGGAAGCAGATCAACAAGTCTACATATGCCATTTTAACTTGATATGACAAAATGTCCCTTGAAATGGGAATTGAATCAGAACGAGCCGCGAGCGTAGTAGTGTCAAGTATACAGTTTATAAAAAGTAAAGCAGTCCATTTTCATTTAACTACTGATAAACAATACCAAAATTGTTTCAGTAGAGGCGTCGCCTTCTAGATTACGCGGCTTTTATTTTGCAGTAAAGTACTAAATATATTAATCTTCGCTAAGCCAAGTATATGATTGCAAATGCACATGATTACACTACAGAAAGAATTTTCTATCTAAAACCTGCTCCCCCTGGAGGTAGTCCACATCATAGCACTGCACCGGTAGTCAGCAAGAAAATCAGGTGCGGATATGGTGGAGCCTTTGCCATGTCCCCCAGACTGAGCATAAAGCAGAATCACTTCTAAATGATTAGAAGACAATATTTACTGACAAATTCAGTGGAAAGCATAACGACCCCGCTGCTTGAAATCACGTAAAGGTTGTAAGAAATCTTTCAATCGACTATTTTGATGCCTCGCTTGAGAAGTATGTAATCTGACAATGTATCTTGAGTTTTACATGAGGCGTGTTAGGTTGAAAGGAAAAGTTGTTTTTTTTTGTTTGAAATCCATGAGGCGTTCTAAGATATATGTGTAATCTCTCGAGGTTTTAAAGGCTCAAGCGAAACTGCATTCTAAAGAAAAAATAACCCACTACAAACCTCAAGCACCGTTAATAGAGGAGCGAAAAATTGACATCAAAGAGAAAGAATAAGACACGAAGTATCGAACGTGAATAATTAAACTAAGCAGCAAACAAAATAAACAAATAAGAAAAACTGCAAATGAATATAACAATATAATTTATGCACAAAATATGAATAAGGCTTGTAATAGACAAGATTTCTTATGTTTTTACAGAATTTTCGCAGTGTTATGATCATTCGAATGCACTCAAGAGAATTAAGTGATGAACAAAGACCTGGTTTCATAAGGGAGGTGAGCCCGCGTTTACCCATTCCGGGACGCGTTCTGCCACTACACCACCGAGGCACCGCTTCGCCACCACTCTTCAGTATTTCTTCAGTATTTCTATCATAGCTATCAGCCACCAACCTCTAACAGGTTTGCTTGGGTAGGCACATATTGCTCTAAATAACAGTGCGAGAAATTAGTAAAAAAACCCAATAAATCTTGAAGGTGCTTCTCCCTTAGAAGGTGACAAATGAGTATTCGATCTTATTCACTGGACCAGAGTTTTTCGCAGGAGTGTTAGTGATCTTTCAAAAGCTTAAATCTCTGGCAAGCGCACTACATAGCCATTTTTCGAAAAAACCTTTTATAGCGCTATAGCATCCAGATATAGATTATGTTTCACATTCACGACGCGCTTCTTTCGCTACCTCACTTATACTTTCGCTGGACAAAAATTCTTCGTTAGACAGCTAATGCTCTTTCGATGGCACAATTCTCGAAAAACTCGAAAATGTGTTTGCTTTCTGAAAAAAACTCCTTTGATAGCGCTGAAGGAGAAGGAAAATATTTATGCTTCAAATCTCGCCTGACAAAAAACTTTCTTTAGACTAGTAGTAATCATTCGATGGCTTAAGTTTCAATGATTCCATCGTTATGCTTAATTTCTGGAAAGATCGTCTCGCTGGAGCGTAGCGGGAAATTTAAGATCAACTTTCGGCTAAACCATGGGCTGAGGGTCGGGGCGAAGATCGGCGGCCTAACGCGTCAGATATGTGGAGTGCAACTTGTTATTCAATTGGGAAATTCTTCTACGTTTTGGAAAAAACTCCAAGTAAAATGATTGACTCAGATACTACGAGATTTTCCCAACATGTTCGTACAATTTTCGTGCTTCCGCGAATTATACTCGTGATAGAAATGAATGCGTGAGGCATGAGTGAAACATTATTCTATTTTATATGTTGCAGCGTTGTCAAAAGGACGTTTCGAAAAGCGGTCATGTGAGGCACTTGCTAGGGATTTAAGCTTTTGAAAGACTATTAATACTCTTATGAAAAGTTGTTATCCACTAAATGATTGGGCTGGAAAGCGATATGTGCTTACCCCACCAAACCTGTGAAAGGTAAGTGCCTGACAGCTATGATAGAGACACTGAAGAATGAGTGGTGGCGAAGCGGTGCCTCGGTGGTGCAGTGGTAGCGCGCGCCCCCGGTATAAGCAAAACGTGGGTTCAACTTCATTTGAAATCAAATTTCTGCTCACCCCTCAATCCTCTTGGGCGTAAATGAGATGGATGAATAGATAGAATAAGCGATCTTTTTCGTTAAACGGTACGAGATGAAGAAGCAATCCACTCGCTGGACAACAGTTTTCATAGGAGTGCTAGTGATCATTTGAAAGCTCAAATTTTTGGCTAAACCCGTACGTAGTGGTTTTCTAAAAAGACCATCTTATAACGCTGTAAAATTCAAAATAAGATTATGTTTTACATCGGCCGCTAAATTTTACTATTATTTCGCTGGAATCACGAAAAGCATATGAAGGTGTAGAAAAATCTTGTAGTATCAGTGTCACACGCTTAATCTGGAAATTCCTTCAGAGCGAAAAAATGATTTCTAATTGAATAACAGAAATTAGACTCCACATGTTATCCGCCGAAGCGCCATCGATCGATGGCCGTGTTGAAATCGCGGGTATTCCCCTCTGCGTCCCTCCCGCAGCCCGTAGACTAGCGAAAGAACACATGTCCGCGTATGTGAGTCAATCTTATTATCCCTGCTGCCTTGCAGCGAGACGACTTTTCAAGAAAATGAGCACAACGTTGGAAACCTAAATCTTAGGCTACCGAATAATCAGTAACAATCTAGAGTAAGAACTCCATACTGCGAGGAATATGCGTGCTTTTAAACATATTTTCTACCTTTCGTTGACGGGTAACAATATGAATTTTTCAAAAAAATGGTCATGTACCGCGCGAGCCAAAGATTTAAGCTTTCGACTGATTACTATAAGCGCCACTGAAAGTTTTTGTCCAGGAAGTGGGATAGTTTCGTGATCTTGTGACGTTTAACGGAATAGTAGCGAATGAACATAATGAACATATGGATAAACGCAATATGTAGTAAACGAAGCAAATAAGTATACAAATGGTTTAGAAAGTAATAAATGATTTACATATTCGAATAAGTAACAACACATAAATATTGATGAAGAAACAGTAGTAAATAAACGACAAGTAAACAGTAAATAAATAAATAAATAATCACAATCACCTGTAACACTTTGATCCGACGATTTCGATTGCCCGTACTCCACCCATGAAATGACGAGCCGACCTCTTGAGATGGTAATAAGATCGATTCTTCATTGTCGTCGGTGATCCCACATCATCTCCTGTGGAACTCTCGTCACAACCTCAACGCCATGTACTGAAATCAATGCTTATTTCCTCAAATGCAGTGGAAAACCACCTCCAGAATCGTGGAAAGCCTCCGGGGTTTCATTGTCGTAGAGCACTGAGGAGGCATCATCGAAAGATTGCAATGAGGACGATGACTCGTCTGGTAAGTCCGATTCCTCAACATTCATACTTCAAGTAGCCAGTAGTATCCTGTAAGACAACGAGAATTATCCAGAGACTGATAAACGAAACTTCGAACCTCGGGCGGGAATCGAACCCAGAACTCATCCTCTACCGAGAGAATACCCTTGTATAGCAGGGAAAACGATATTCCTGATAATGGAGTGGTCAGCATTCGCCCTGGAAAGATGGGACGCTGGTTCGACTCCCGCGCGAGGATTTGAGTTATGCATGTCAACGAACATTCTCGGATATATCAGTTTAACGCCAAATTACTGCTCGGGAACGGCAAAATAAGGAAGAATTTTCATAGATCACAAATCTCTACAGATTATTATTTCAAACACATATGTATGCGCACATAATTTCAAGAAATAAAGACTAAATCCTTCGAGATCGCGAACTCACCTTCTCTTAATCTCCAGCCACAGGACGCGAAAGAATTCAATATATTATTTTATTATCTTAAAGGCGATTAGGATATGACATGTCCTGAGCTGTTAGGTCTAGTGCTATATAGGCTCCTACTTCGTCCTACTGGAACTGATCAGAAGCACCCTCCTTCGGTTCAGGCGATCCCCTTAGACTAATTGATCCTTTATAGAGGATTATATAGCACTAGACCTAACGGCTTAAAACATGTCATCTCTTTAGAAGATGATTTCATTTTGAGCGGGTCTATAGAAAGGCGGTGGATGGTAGCCTTATCTCAACTGTATTATCGTTGCTGTTCTTCCAATTATAACAAGATCATATATTTACATTTAACATAGCATACGAAAATAACAATAGTACAGTTGAAATAAGACAAAAATATATTCCATGCGTCCCCACGCTGAGATTAGAGTTGCAGAGGAAGTGGGTTGATGGTCGCGAAAAGGTTAAATGTGGTAAAATATGATACAAACGAATCCTTAACGAACAAATTATAAGGCAATAAAAATTCACGCTAAAATTTTTTGTGCTGGACAAATGTTTGTAAACAATTTTGTGTTCACCCATAAAGAAAAACAGAATCCCTTTAACGGAATAGATAAATCGGGAGGCGATGGACAAGTGGTTAGTGAAGAAGGCTATCAGGAATTAAGGTGCTGGTTGTATCCCCTCTCCCACCACTTTCTTACAAGCAATAAACGAGAGACCTACGAAAACTCTAAAACAGCAAGGAGAACTGTCTTGACCGGCATTCTACAAAACACATGAAGAAAACGAAATCCGCCTCAAGCAATAGTCGAAACGACAAGAGAAGTAGTCAAAGAGCTCTGCGGAGGACGACTGCGACGGAACGAATCAAGTAGGAGAGTTAACTAGCTAGAAGAATACATATACACTTTCTAAAACAAAAAAACCTCAGGTAAGGGATAAAGAGGGGCGCCGTGGCCGAGTGGTTCTTATGCTCGTCGCGGCGTGCTCGGGCCAAGCCACGCCAACAACACTTCCGTCATTTAAGAACGAACGAATTATGAAACGCCGCAGCCTTGATATCCTCGAGATTGCGAGGAGACTCGCCCATTCAATTTTGTGCAACCTTCAAGAAGGAGAGGAAGAAGTGAACTGAATGCTAGAAGTACTGGGATCCGCTCAGTAATAAAAACACTGTGAAGACGAAGCAAAATGAATAGGACATTTAAACATAAAGAATTGAATTCCAGCTTAGGATCATAAGAATTCTCGTTCACACCACAATATACCGCTTACTAAGAAAGCTGTAGCGTGAAAAGTATCAGGAACGGATTATATGCAATCTTCGCCGTATTTTAAGCGACTTCACTTAAGATTTATCGAAGACAGTAACTGAGACGAATAAAAAACTCTTCATACGAGCCAAAACCATCTTTCCTAACAAGGATTTCAATAACTAATTATGTAAAAAAAAAAATCTGTAAAAGGGATATGTGAGGAGTCAAAAAAAGAACTTCGTACGTAATTTCACCCTTCTCATTCGTGCTAACCCATAATCATCGCTTTTAGGAGAGATTTTGATAACTTACCACATTCGATAGGAATATATCAATAGGCAGGACTATTAGAATCGTCAGTCAACGAAGGTCACACGTAGTTACAGTGTCGTGCGACTATCGTTTCGGCAGAAATTGTGTTGATGACCATCCCTTGATCTGTGCTTGTTGTTCTCACATTTCACGCTCAAAACTGTAATTTCTCGCCATGTGGCGATATTTTATACTTAAAACTGATGAAAATCGCATTTGATTACGGTAGGCTACGGTCACCGTATCGACGAAGGTCATGATGCTTACTATCCCTTCATCTAGGTGTAGTTGTTCTTCACACATCTAACTCCTGAAGCTGGTTCTTCGACAGGTGGTGATAATCTCTCCATTTTTGGAATATTTTGCAAGTTGTCGCTATATGAAGTTGCAGGAGATGTTTTATGCCTCATCTTCACAGTAGTATACAATTTTTTACAGTAATCTTTAGTACGTTCCTATTTTGAACCATGAAAAATCGCGAGAAATCGAATCTTCATATTTCTCTGACACCAGTTCAACATTTGCAAACGTTAACGATGCATTTAAAAAGATTAAGGGGTGTTCACCTGTCTGATATCCCCATTTTTATCAACACTTTGATGGTATGCTTGTTTATTTCGTTTGTAAGTCTGTAGCACGAAAAATTATGTAGTTTGATAGTTTATTCTTCTATCCTCTCCACTAAATTCACATCTCATGTGACGGTGGCAAGTGCCGTGGCGAAATGCCTTCCAAAAGGACCCTGTGTAATCATTCGAAGCACTCTGTTCACTACACATTGCCACATCTCTCTGCTCCAACTAGCCATGATGAAGTTTGAGGTCTGAACATATTACTTTGATTCGAAGCAAAGTTGTATAGAAGAATAAAACCGTGCAGACCGTTAGAGTTCCTGAGATCGACAAGTGCCGAGGGTCAATGGGCATGTAATTCATGGGCATGTTCGGCCTACACATTGCTGCTCGCTTCTCCTGGTAATCGTGGCGCTCCTAATCCAAGGCATGTTGTCGTCACAGTATTGCCGAAAATAGCGCAGGTCGTCATCATGTTCGCATCTCGATTAACTGCAACAAACTGCCTCATTCTAACATTGTTTTTCTAGAAAGTCAAGAAAATGGAAAAATATGATTTCTGATTGGTGATTTTTGATTTTTCGAAATTTTTATCTAAAACGGATTGGCTCGCTTAAACATTCCACGGAGTGTAATCGCCAAATCATTTCAGAAGTAATTTTCTGCAACAGCATAAGATTGCTTAGTTTCAAATTGTGTTTCTCGACATATATAATAAGAGTGCCAATCTCTTTCTGTCTTATTGATGCCTCAATTTCAGTTTTTGGATACCAACATTTCTTCTGTATCTTATAGCTGTTGACAGTCCACGCAAATAAACGCGGTTTTGGAGAAGGCGAACACACCGCGACATTAGCCCAATAAGCATTTCCACGACATCTCCGTGTGTTCTTAGTTATTCAGAAATATGCTCATTGAAAAAATTGTGAAAATAAGGTTATATGACCATCCCAAACAGATTAGAGCCATTTTCAGAATTTTCGTTTCAAAATAAGACGACTCGCTACAGTATTAGAGTTAAACTGACTTCTAAGGAATCTCTGGCTAGATATGGAGAAAATGCGTGTTATCTCTGTAATGAATGCTGAAAGCTGGAAACTTACCCATCGCTGGTGGGTTAATAGAAACCACAGGACATGGTAGTGGTGTGTAGAGGACGTTGATACCGAGCTGACCCAAAATATTTGTTACTACAGAATCAGGAAGACCAGCGGCTCGCCCCTGCTGTTCAAGAACGTCGAGCACCTATAGAACATAGTTTTCTTTACCTGAGAAAGTCTTTTCGAAAGTGATTCGAATTTTTTGTGTAGAGTCTTTCAAACAGCTCTATTATCAGAATGCTGACGAGTCATACAACAAGGAGTGTCTATCCATGTTTTTTTCCGTCCAAAAAACCTACTTTCTGAGAAGTTCGGACTTACCCCTTGTATTATAAGACGCTTCACGAATGCTTCTGCTAAATTTATATTCGGTGAAATCTGGGGAACCTGTGCCCGCGCTGCTGCATCTGTAGAGAACGCCATTGCTACTGGCAAGCTGAAGCCGGTAACGTTGAATCTCCATGTCCTCGACGCAGCTGAATTTGGAGGATTTTGAGCTGAATAGTTATGAATCGAACATGTTTCATAGTTTTTTTTTTATCTCATACATAATAACTGAGAACGATGAATGTCTTAAACAATGAAATGAAGTAAATGAATGAGCTTTAATTTAACAAGTAATAAGAGCAATGTTCGAGAAAACTGGTAAGTCAGCTTATTCGTTAGCAATCACTAAATCTACATCTGCCGTTTTAACTCAATAAGAAAAAAAATGCTAATTTAAATGAGAGTTGATTCAGAACGAGTCACAAGTCTAGTAATCTCAAGTATTTAATTTGCAAAGAAGGAAAGTCAGACCAATTTCATTCAACTACTGATGAACAGCACCAAAATTGTTTCTGTGGAAACGTCCCCCTCTAGGTTACAACGTTTTTGATTTGTGATAAATTACTAAACATATCAGCCTTAGCTAAGGATCCAAGTATATGCCTGCGAATGCACATAATCACACTACAGGAAGAAATTTCTATCTAAAACCTGGTCCACCTGGAACTGTTCCACATCCCAGCACTGCACCCGTAGTCAGCAGAAAACTCAGGAGCGGATGCGCTGGAACCTTTGCCATGCTCTCCAGACTACGCATCGTAAGCAGAATCATGTCTAAATGATTAGAGGAGAAATCTACTGCCAGACTCAGCAGAGAGCACAATGATTCCGCTATTCCGAGTCATGTGAAGGTTGTGAGAAACCTTTAATCGACTGTTTTGATGCTTCGCTTGGATTACTATAATCTGACAATGTATTTCGAGCCTTTCATGCTGCCTATTATGAGCACTTAAACAGTGCAAGGCACGTGCTTCGGTATCATAGCCTTGTCACTTGCACAGTGCCTTTACAGCGGTATATCCCTTAGAGACTGAGTAAACAAAAAGGCACCGTGCAAGTGACGAGGCTGTAAAGCCGAAGCACATGTCTTGCACTATGTAAGTGTGCCATAACTGATCTCATGAAAAGCTCAAAATACTCCGTCACATGTGAAGATTAGTTAATGAGATAAAACACTCGTCGAATTTTGAACTTCGGAAGAAACATGTAATTAAGAATTCAGCGAATGTGGTAATGTCATAGATGCAGCGGACTATCTCTGTTATATCCCTGCGGCATGAGATACTGTTTTATCCCACATGTAAGAAATTTTGAAGGGCGCGAAACGCCGTTGTTACACCATCCATTTTTGTGCCTAAAATATCTGAATTATGGAATCGATTGGAAATCCAGTCTACATCTTTACTCAGAATCTTCGCAATGAAAATCACGCTTAATTAGCTTTTCCAATTTGTTGCTGATGAAAGCAGTGTAGTACCAGGTCAAACTTACCTGCGCTGTTTCGCTGGAGGATTCAAATACCGCACTGTGGTTGTTGCAGAAGGCTACTACTGGCGTATAAGTAGCAGAACTGCCTAGATTGTTCTTTTTTACGCTGAGTGTTCATTAAAATGTTTAAAAGAGTGGAGTACCTTGAGAAGACGATCGGAGTGACACTTGCCGCTTCTTCTTCTGCCACATCGCAATAATTGAATTGCTAATCATCGAATTTCGCCAAAACATTATTTTTGCACTTTTCATACACCATCGTAACACGGAACTGATCTCTTGCAAAAGGAGAAAATTTCACTGCTGTAAGTCTCACTTCAGCAGATATGCAGTATTGTATCGTTAATTCCACTTGCTTGTACATAATGTCCTTCTCTATGACTGGAAATGTCACACTTTCTGCTCGAATTTTGGATCTAGTAGGGTGGGCTAAAGACTCAATAATAGTGAAAACATGACAGTGATGGATCGAACTGAAGGGCGATTCTCATTTATTCTTTAAAAAGGGTGCTACTGCGGCACATAATGATGTGGTGGGATTGTTGACATTGTTGAAGACATATGTAGAATTAGAGAATCAAGAGGTACGCAAAAGGCCAGTCTCAGACAAAGTTGAACACGCGCGTCAGCTATACGAGGACGGGATGATCGAATTAGTTGAGCGATGCCAATTGGTGGATAATTTTTTATAGCTTAAATAAAAAAATACATGGAATGAACGGTTTGTGACAGAATTAACAAGCAGTAAGAAAATGAATTTGTGCCAGTGCATGCAGTCACTTATTTGTTAAGCAGCATAATTTTCTAAAACGTTACACATAAAATAAATTTTGTTTGCCAATAACTATCATACTTATAACGAATACGGCATGTTCGTCAATTTAGAGCCCACCAGAATAGAGTTACATCTCAGTCTTATCACGAACACCTTTCGATTAGCTAGGTATCGAAAAATCCATGGTCGTGTAGCGTATATTATAGTATACTTAAGAGACAAAGATGCCGATATGACATGTTATTACTAGCGCATTGTTACTCTCATTGTTTTTTTTATAAAAAGGTAATAATAGATACAAGCTTGTAGGTAGCACGGTACAGATAATAGATTGTATTAATACTAATAATAAATCTCACTTTTTTCTTTTTAACCCAACCAGTAATAAATTATTGCGTGTGGTAGCCGTTGTTTTTTCATTCTCGAAATTAAAACAAATGCCCTCATAGGACACAGACATAGCGGAATGGTTTTGTGCTATAAGTTACCGTCCTCGCACGAGGACATAAAGTATCAGCGCATCAAATTTTAGAAGCGTTCTGGACCAAAACCATTAATTTGAACATGACTTGCACTGAAAAAATTCCTAGAAATGGAAGGTGCATTTGCAGCCCATGTGATCCGTGCATAGTTGGTTTCCACCTGAACAGTTCAGTAAACGACTCATAAAAAGTAATGAGTGGTTGGGAAATGTTTTGCGGTTGACACGATTGAAATCTTGGTTCTGGTTTTTTTTTTCTTCAAGTAGTAGACGTGTTCGAATGTACTGGTTAAGGGAAGCCTGACCTTCGCAAGCTCTGAAGGAAGCTGAACTGCCGAAATATCAGTTGTTGCAATAAGTTGCATTATAAAAATTTGTTTCGGCTTACAAAGGAAAAATATCAACAATAAATAGAATTTTGGAGGGTACTGAACACGATCTTGCTGCTAGACTTTGTAACGAATCGAACATGTATTCAACTCGAAAAAAGTTTCTTTATTGATTGCAAGAGAGTAGTGCAATTTGCAAAGCGTTTTAATTTCTATGCTCAGACTAATACTAGAAATTGTCAATGCTGAAAACTCTACATTAACTACAATGGCAACACTTGAATCGAAAGCCTCGAAGCTCATTGCCGCACTGAAACGAAGGGTCATCAAACGATTGCAATGAAAATGTTGACTTTTTCTTCGATTCCTTCCTCAACATCCACACCTCAAATAGTCACCGCCATTCGGCAAACTGATGAAAATTTTGTGTAAATGATAAAGAAAAGTGTAACTTTGGTTGGTGCGTCTCACTCTATTGAGGGGATACTCGTTTCTCACAAAGCATTAACGATGTAGAAACCTTCATAGTTTAATGGTTAGCGCGCATTACTCTCAAAAGGGTTTGGCACAGGTTCATCTCCACTGAAATGCTCAGACTTTTGCATAAAGTGTTTTACGCAGTGAATTGACAATAGAATCGCCTATTCTGTATTATGCAATAAAAGCCAAGATAGGGGACAGTAAAACTTCTAGAGTGCGCTACAATCTACATATTACCAAGGCCAGTAGCGTAGAATAGGACACTAGAAAGTAAAGGTTGCGGCTTCTGGGTGTATTTTCAACGACTTTACTGTGTAAGCTTGTTGACAGCACTGACCAGGACAAGAGTGAAAACGTTCACACCAAGCACTGTCGTCTCTGATGACAGAAATTTCGATAACTAAATCAATCGACAAAAATAGCTGCAAGCGCAATTAATGAATAGCCTCAAAGAATCGGCTAAATCGAGGGAGTGTGATACTGAAGAGTGCTAGAGGACGAAACAAACGCCTGTCTAGCACTTCGACCTCACAAACGGCTCAAAACATATCATTATCAAACATTTATTGTCTTTCCATCGTTTTCCGCTAAAAGACGTACGCTGCATATATTTCTAGGCTGGTTACGTACGTAAAATAAAGAAGAAAAAGCACATAGTGAGCCGGATTCGAAAGAGGACATTGGCGAAGACTAGCGCAACAGTTGTGAAGAACAAGAGAAAGAAAATTCTAGCTAGAAGGGAAAGAGCTCCTGGCATGAGTGATTAGTATATTTGGTTTTACTGAAGAGTCGGCTAGTGCCCATGGACATCTTGTCAAGCTGAATAATATCTTGACTACAGATCAGAAGTCCTTTGCGTTCCTAAATTTCGGTGATTTTTACAGATTTTCCAATGCTATTGAAATTTAGTTATTGTTGTTAAACTTGTTGTTATTCTACCGTCTCAACTTCACTGTTTGTGATGATACCTTTGCTAATTTAGTTACTATTGTTTGTCTGAAAATAAATTCACGTATATTGAGCGGTATGCAAAACTCTCGACCCCACGCGGGAGTTGAATATGTGTCCTACCCATACCGCAGGCGGGCTAGCACTACATCACGAAGATCACCGCTTTCCTACCACTCTTTCTTCGAGTGAGAATATACTTTGATTGAAAATGATTTGAGCGTGTAATACGATGGACCCTCGCTCCGCCTTTGACCTAGCTATATTTTTCTATACTAATGAGCTTAACGAGATTTCTATAATTGTATATAAATGGCTTGGGTTTTGATTATTGCCAAAGAAGCGGATCCTATAGGATGGAAATGGTCAGTCCTATACAAAAAGGCACTACTGCATGAAAGACTTCTTTTAAGCGATGCTTTGAGTTCATTGAATACGACTCTATACAAAGATCGCTAGCTGTTGAACCATCGACTCTGGTAAGTCTGAGTCTAAACAGTTCAAGAGCTCAAAATTTGGTTATGCAAACAGAAAATTTGTTACAAGCCTCAGGTACTTTGATATGAAACCCACCAAATGCCGGGCAGTTTGCATCAATGCTCTCCCTATGATGGAGAATAATGTGGTTTATTTTGCATGCTGTGGTTTTAAGGGGACATAATCATCGATAAGAGAGAAATGATCGCAAAGGAGCTATAAAGGATTCTTCGGTCTTTGGAAAATTTAGATTTCAGAGGCTTAACAATATGAAAAACATTTAGTCGGGGTGACTCCACGAAATCTCGAACGCACATCTACAACTCTGCTGCCTCGACGGTAGATGACTTCGCTATAACCCTTAAATATGAAGATCAGACACTTCGTTGGGTTACTCATTAAACATAGTTTACTGCAAAGGCTTGTGTAGGCAGTAAGGATTGCTTGCAAACCCGACTGGTCTCGTCGAGCTTCATGCATCCGATAAGTGATTGAGGGACGATGTACGCCAATTACGAACCTATTTATCACACGAGGAGAAAGCAAAGCAGTTTGCTGTTAAGGCAGTAAAGTCGTCTTCCCTTTCTCTTTCGCTTTTACCGCCCAATCAGGAATCTGTGAGGGATAGTCTGACTACATTGTAATGACTGAATAAGGATTAAATGATACTCTTAAAGATTTCCAAGGATCTCATGTGGTATGCAAATCATACTCGACATCAAGCGGTAGTCGTACAGTGTTCTACCCATAGAACGGGCGCGTGCTACCACTACACCACCGATGCCATCACTCCACATTCATAGATCCACACTTGTAGCATCATACCCCTGGTGAAGTCACCAAAATACAAACTTCATATAGATTAGATATACCCAAGAACTGTCAGAGAATTTGGGTTCAATGCCGATATCTGCCTAACAAACTAAACCCGTTGAAGTTTGGTTACTGATAGCTACGGAAGTTTATATCGAAAGTGGGAGCAGAGCGGTGGTACCATGCTGCAGTGGTAACACGAGTCCTCCGTATGGGTGAGTAGAGGGCTCTCCTCTCAGCTGATGTCGAACGTTTTGCATACCACTCAACATTACCAAATGTACTCTTGTAACATCATACCATTGCCAGAATGTTGAAAGTCACTTCAGAAAAACCATTTATGTTAAATAACTACCAGTCAGGTCAAAAATACAAAAAAAGGAAACATTGGAGCACTCATTGGTGGCGGAAACAACATAATACAGGATGAGATCGGTAAAAAATACAACGTGTTCGGTGGAGACCTATACTCTGGCCATTACGTACTGAAAAGTGATCGTAGAAGTAGGCCATGATGCACTAACTAGTTAGGTTCCCCGCGTTCCATGAAGAACGGTCGTCATCACCTACTTCAATCTCAATAGCTGAATCTTCATACAATGAAGAAACCATTGATGAAAGAACTGTAGCATGCCCATATTCGTGCTTTCGTAGAGCAGAACTGGAAAACCTTTTAGAGGAAATAAAAAGGATAAAGGATAAAGCTCTCGGCATTGATCAATCCCTGAGGGATGCGCCATGCATTCGACTTCAATTTTTTTTAAACTTCGTTTGAGGTGCTATTGAATGCAAATCTGGCCTTTACAATGACTCGCGGTGGCCTCCCGCTGAACCGAGTCAGTGCTGCTTATCCTCCCAGATAAGTCTGAGAGCTGTCTGGTACCAATTTACCGACCCCGGAGGGATGGATGGCTTGGTGAGCCATGAGCGCGAGATTGAACCAGTGACCTCGTGTGCGACGCAGGGCACCTCTAACCACTGCGCCACATGCGCTCATTTAGAGGAAATAGAAGCAAAGATATAACATGTTTCGAAAACTTCAAACATACCTATCTCGAAACTCCTGTCCGCAAATTCCACAAGGGTAGGGCTTCTCACCCGTATGCGTCCTAATATGTATTGTGAGCGTCTGAAGATACTAACTTGCAGCCAATTTATAAACATGACATGGATGGAATGTAGAGATAAAAGACTGTTTGTCGAGGAGACCTGAGGCTCCAATAGGAGTGAGGAATTCTGAGCGAATCCTCATGACGTTTTTTTGGATACTACTCAGTTATGAGGAGACAAATAAAAAAAAAACAATCTAATTCGCTGGAGAGGAACTTTTCATAGAAGTCTTAGTAACCATTTCAAAGCCGAGACTTGAGGCTACAGCGCCACCCGCCCGTTTTCGAAAAGACTTTTTCTGACGTTGCTACTTCAGACATGCATATTTCTCGCCGGACAGAGCTCATTCTTTAGTAATCATTCGATAGTGTGTTCTTTTCCGATTCCGACGCTGTGCTTATATCCTAAAAGACTGTGTCTCTGCAACGCAGCCAATAAAATAAGTTGAAATCGCATGTGTGAGCAGTGGGACTCTTTGGCCAATTCACGTGCCTGTGCGTGAGACGACCACGTGAACTGCTGACGCAATACTTCCTTACGCGTTCATATGCCCGAAAAATCGATGATCATCGCGTTATCGAACTTGGCCGCCTCACGCACAGGCGCGTGATTTGGCCAAAGAACCATCCTGCTCACACATGCAAATTCAACTTATTCTACCTGCTACATTGCAGAGAAACGGTCACTTTAGGATATGAGCACAGCGTTGGAATCAGAAACGATTACACTATCGAATGATTACTGAAGAATTGTCTAAAGAAAGAGCTCCGTCGGGCGAAAAAATGCGAGTCTGCAACGCAAGAAATCTTCTTCTATAGCAGCGTGAAAAAAAGAGGCTTTTTCGAAAACCGGCGACGTGGGGCTGCAGTCTGAAGTCTCAGTTTTCGAATGCTCACAAGTAATCCTATGAAAAATTCCTCTCCAGCAAATGAGATCGGCATTTCATTTGTCTCCTCATAACCACAAAAACGTTTATTCTTTCGAGTAATATGTGCAGAAGGAGTGGAGGGGAAGGCTTGATCCTCCGCACTCCAATGACGAACGCCCCAAGAAACTCCCCAACTGGCGATTCTCGATATTGCAAGGAGACGTGCTCAACCAGTATTCTATGACGTTCATGAAAGAGACAAATTCTCAATCAAGCGATGAATACGAAACGAACTGAACGCTAGAATACAGGAACCACCACTAAAAAAAAAAGTTATACGAGTCAACTAAAAGGTAAAGTGATAAATTAGCAAGTATTCTTGAGATAATAGCCCCAGATTTCGTCTAAAAATCGTAGAAATAACAAAAGAAGATATCTCACTCGTACCTGAGACTGTGTGAAACCTCTTCCACAATATCCACATGTGTATGGCTTTTCTCCTGTGTGAACTCTCTCATGGATATTCTGAAAACTCAACTAACGTTCATATTCCTACATAGGACAAAGATTTCAAGATCTTCCGTCGAAATAATTTCCTTACAAGTAACCTTATCTCGCCGATGATGGAACATTTTGTCACAATATGAGCATTGCCACCGAAACGGTCGATCTGAGTCAAAATAGCCACCGTTTAACATTGCCAGACACGTGTTCTGAAATAGATTATAAAGTGAGATTAATGCTGAAAATGATCGTTAAACATTGTTTTAGTCTACCTCATGATCGGTAAGGGAACTGAGTGACTTGAACCATCGACCACAAATCTGGCAAAAATAGCGATGACCCGTGATATGCATTTTCATGTGCAAAGCTAAGGACGCTGAACGACGAAACGATTTCGTACAAACAGTACATCTGTGTGGACGTGGACCTAGAAAATCCAGTTAACTGGTACTTGTCTGGTGATTCAATCTGATTTATTGACATTTCTAATCGACCACTACATAGTAGTTTCAATTCTGATTTGGCTAACTTCATGAGGTTTATAAATTAACGATGAGGAGGAACGGTTGCGGGCAAGCGACTCTAATCATCGGCTCTAAAGAAGGCGATAATATCGGAACGTTAGACGGCTAGATATTACTAAATCATGAAACAGACTACCATTACTGATAGGAATGCAGAGGTTGAAAAAAAGCAGCTTTTCAAGATATAGATAACTACATACCTGGATGGTAACGCATGTGTGCTATCAAAGAATCTTTTGAGCCGAAGTGGGCATTACAGGTGACGCACCGATAGCGTTTCGATAGACAATGGCCTTCCTAAATGCTGCATCCTCTCAAAAAGAGTATAGTTTGAACGTAAAGGATCAAGGATAAAGGTCTCAGGGTTGATCAGTCTTTGAGAGATGCGCCATACATTCGACTTCATCAAACACCGTTCGAAGAGACTTCACGTACATCTGGCCTTTACAATGGCTCGCGGTGGCCTATGGTTTTATCGAGTCAGTGCTGCTATCCTACCGGGCAAGTCTGGCACCAATTCATCGACTCCCTAAGGATGGAAGGCTACGTAGAGCAATCTCTAAAACTGCGGCACATGCGTCACTACCAGTTTAATCCTTTATGAACCAAACGGTACGTCTCATACCGTGCCGCGCAACGTCAAATCCCACTCAGTTACTATAATGGCGGCGCCCCATCTCGTGGGAAAGCAAACACAGACAGCCAAACATGCATGCAGAGACATGCAGATGCCGCCTCCTCCGACTGCCGCGCAAGCGACAGCGCGACGCTGTTTGCCTATCAGCGCTGGTCTTCAAAGGGTCAAAGACGACGTCTCAGCTTAATCTACTCACCGATTCGTGCGTTTCCCACTCACTCCTATCTTGTAACATTTTTCCACATAAAGGACATCTACAAGCACTCGACGTACTCCGTGGCTCTAAAAACCAATTTTGATTAGTAATCTTAGCAGAGGAACGTATCGCTAAGGTAAATATCGAAAATTCCTTTTTTTTAGGAAGAATTTTTAAGAATACAGATGGGAAGAGGAAGACTGGGAAAATGAGAAGGGAAAGAGAACAAATAGGAAGGCCAGCTAGCTAACCGTCAAGACAACTTTGCTCTACTGGAGCTTTCACAATCCTGAAATAAAGAATATTTTCGCCGATCATCAAAGAGAATCGCTCCAGAGGTCCACGTTCTCCGCTGTTCGTGGAAACCTGCAAAAAAAAAAACACGACATGTTTCAACATTCGACTGCTTTTATAGACTTTGCTCAAAGCAATATAGAATACCGTAATATATCTTGAGCCTTTCATAAGGTCTGATATGGCTTCAGTGCTAGACACGTGTATCGGTTTCGTTCTCCACTTTTCCCCACAGAAGAGTAACAAAACTCTCCTCCTTGAATCTTTCAGTCTTAAAGATAACCAAGAAATACCTGAGTGTCTGGAGCAGAAGACATCTTATTGGGAACATCACCACCTGAAAATAGACACGCTATCTCAGTTGAAACATGAAAGGATAGACGATAAGTACAGTGGAGAGAAGCAGGAAAATATTCCTCCTTACCAAAATCTTCCACGACCGACTATTTGATAATCTCGAGATTGCTCAATAGTTCAAATTCCTCCAAAAGGACTTCGTCTTCTTCAGAGTCTTTATAGATCAATACCGTTATAACCCATGATCAGGTTGTAATAACCCCGTATTTCGGGTAATTAAGGAAAACTGTGAACTTGTCCTTATCGGAAAAAATTCGACGACTATAAGAATATTTCCAAAAACTGAACAGGTCATTTCGTAATTATCCTTTTTCACAAGTCTATAAGAAAACATACGAAGAGGCGTGCACTCCTACCTTCGGAGCTGGAAGGTGAATAGGTGTGGACAACAAGAGGTCGGCATGGAAAAGTTGCTTATTTTTGAAATCCATGAGGCGTTCTGAAATATATGTGTAACCTCTCGAGGTCTTAAAGGCTCAAGCGGAACAGCATTCTAAGAACGAAACACGAATTATCGAACGTGAATAATTGAACTAAGCAGCAAACAAAATAAACAAATAAGAAAAATTGCAAATGAATATAGCAAATAATTCATGTACAAAAAATGAATAAGATTTGTAATAAACAAGATTCCTTATGTTTTACAGAATTTTCGCAGTGTTGTGATTTTCCAAATGCACTTAAGAGAATTGAGTGACAAACAAAAACTAGACTTCATATGGGAGGTAAGCCCGCGTTTACCCACTGCGGGACGCGTTCTACCACTACACCATCGAGGCATCGCTTCACCACCACTCGTTTTTTCAGTATTTCTATCATAGCTATCAGCCACCGACCTTTAACAGATTTGGCCAAGCAGACACATATCATACTAACTAACACTGCGAAAAAGTAGTAAAAAAACAAGATAAACCTTAAACTTATAGTGGTGACAAATGCGTATTCGATTTTATTCACTTGACCAGCGTTTTTCGTGGGAGTATGAATGATCATTCAAAAGCTTAAATCTCTGGCAAGCGCACTACGTGGTCGTTCCTCAAAAAAAAAACTTTTTATAACGCCTTAGCATCCAAAATTGGATTATGTTTCACATTTACCATGCGCTTTACTCTACTTTTTACCTCACTAATATTTCGCTAAACAAAACTTCTTCGTTAGACAGCTAGTGCTCTTTCAATGGCACAAGTCTCGAAGAACTCGAAAATGTGCCTGCTTTCCGGAAAAAAAACTTTTAGTGACGCTGTAGGAGAAGGAAAATTTCCGCTTCAAACCACGTCTGACAGAAAACTTTCTTCAGACTATTACTAATCATTCGATGGCGTAAGTTTCAATGATTCCATCGCTATACTTATTTTCTGAAAAGACCGTCTCGCTGTAGCGTAGCGGGGAAATTAAGATCGACTTTCACTTATTCGGTGGCTTGCTTACCGTCTAATTCATGGGCTAAGGGTCGTGGCGATAGATTGGCGGCCTAACGCGTTAGATATGTGGAGTGCAACTTGTTATTTAATTGGGAAATTTTTCTATGCTTTGAAGGAAACTCCAAATAAAATGATTGACAAAGATACTACGAGATTTTCCCTACACGTTCGTGCAATTTTCGTGCTTCCAGCGAATTATACGCGTGATAGAAATGAATGCGTGAGGCATGTGTGAAACATAATTTTTTTTTGGTATGCTGCAGCGTTGATAAAAATGACTTTTCGAAACGGCCACGTGAGGCACTTGCCTGTGATTTAAGCTTTTGACGACTATTAACACTCTTATGAAAAGTTGTTTAGTAAATGGCGTCGAATATTCATTTGTCGAGGTCTAAGAGAAAATAACTATCTTGAGTATGAAATATCACAATGGCTGTCAGCTTAACTGGGGCTGGAAAGCGAGATATGCTTACCCCACAAATCCTGTGAGAGGTTAGCGCGGTGCCTCGGTGGTGCAGTGGTAGCACGCGCCCTCCGATATGAGCAAAACGTGGGTTCAACTTCTGTCTGGAATCAAATTCTTGCTCAACCCTCAACCCTCTTGAGCATAAATGAGATAGATGAATAGATAGAATAAGTGATCTTTTTCATTAAACGGTAAGAGATGAAGAAACGACCCTTCCTGCTGGACATAATTTTTTCGTAAGAGTGTTAGTAATCATTCGAACGCCTAAATCTCTGGCTAGAGCCGTACGGGCTGCTTTTTTTTTTGAAGAAACTCTTTTGCAACGCTGTACATTTCAAGATAAAATTATGTTGTACATGGAGCGCGACATTCTACTATCATTTTGCTGGAATCACGGAAAGCATATGAACGTGTAGGAAGATTTTACAGTATCGATGTCATACGCTTAATCTGGAGATCTACCAAAGCGTAAAATAAATCCGAATTGAATAACAAAACTTGTACTTCACATGTTATCCGTCGGAGCGCCATCGATCGGTGGCCGCGTTAGAGCCGCGGGCAAACTCCTCTGCGCCCCAGCCCCAGCCCGTAGATTAGCAAAAAGAACACGTTTTTTACGTATGCAAATCAATCTTATTTTCCATGCAAGCACTGCAGCGAGACGACTTTCCCAGAAAATGAACACAGGGTTGGAAACCTAAATCTTACGCTATTGAATGATTACTAACATACCAAAGAAAAAACTTCGTACTACGAGGAATATGCGCGCTTAGAACAAATTTTCTTCCTTTCGTTGACGCGTAACATTATCACTTTTTCAAAAAAAAAAAAAAATGGCCGTGTACCGCGCTAGCCAGAGATTCATGTTTCTGATTGATTACTATAAGTGCCACTGAAAGTCTTTGTCCATTAAGTTGGATCGTTTTCTGATCTTGTGCCGTTTTATTGAAAAGTAGCGAGTATACACTAGGAAGAAATGGATAAATGGAATATGTAGTAGACGAAACAAGTAAGCATACAAAACAAAAGATTTACAAATTTAAGTAAGTAACAAGACATAAATATTGATGAAGAAACAGTAGTAAATAAACGATAAGTAAACAGTAAGTAAATAAATAACTACAATCACCTGTGACACTTTGAACCGACGAGTTCTATTGCCCGTACTCCACCTACGAATTGACGAGCCGACGGCTTAAGATGGTAATAAGATCGATTCTCCATTGCCGTTGATGATCCCACATCATCTCCTGTGGAACTCTCGTCACCACCTCAACGCCATTTACTGAAATCAGTAATTCTTTCCTCAAATGCAGAGGAAAATTACCTTCAGAATCGTCGAAAGCCTCCGGGGCTTCATTGTCATAAAGCACTGAGGAGGCATCATCGAATGACTGCAGTGAGGACGGTGACTCTTCTCACAAGTCCGATTCCTCAACTTTCATACTTCAAGTAGCCAGTATTATCCTGTAAGACATTTAGAATTGTCCAGAGACTGATAAACAAAACTTCGAACCTCGTGCGGGAATCGAATCCAGGACTCATCCTGTATCGAGAGAATACCCTTGTATAGCAGAAAAAACGATATTCTTGACAATGGAGTGGTTAGCATTCGCTCCTGAGAAAGATGGGACGCTGGTTCGACTCCCGCGCGAGGATCTGAGTTTTGCATGACAACGAACATTCTCGGATATATCATTTTAACGCAACTACTGCTCGGCAACGGCAAAAGAAGAAAGAATCCTCATAGAGCACATATCTGCACAAATTATTCATTCATAAACATATGTATACGTACATAATTTCAAGAGATAAAGATGAACCCATTCGGGACCGTGGCTTGCCTTGTCTGCATCTCTAACCCCAGGACGCGAGACGCTTTTAATGTACTATTTTATTATCTTATTTGTATTATTATTGTTATTTTTCTACTTATGACAACCTGATATATTTACATATAACATAACATATGAAAATAACAATAGGAGAATTGAAATAACACATCAATATAGTCCATGCTTCCCTACCCTGGGCTAGAGACGCAGATGAGATGGGGCAGACCATGCATCGTCAAGGTTAGGGACGCAGAGGAAGTGGGTTGACGGTCCCGAAAAAGCTAATTATGGTGAAATATGATAAAAAACAATACCAAACAAAAAATATATAAGATATGAAATGAAACAAATTACAAGACAATAAAAATTGACGCCAAAATATTCTGTGCTGGACAAATGTTTGTGAACAATTTTCTGTCCACTCACAAAGAAAAACGGAATCATTTTACGGAATAGATAAATCGGGAGGAGATAGACAAGTGGTTAGTGAAGAAGGCTATTAGGAACCAAGGTGCTGGTTCTGCCCCCTCTCGCACCACTTTCTTGCAAGCAATAAACGAGAGACCTACGAAACCTCTAAAACAGCAAGGAAAACTATCTTGACCAGCATTCTACAACAATCATGAAGAAAACGAAATCCACCTCAAGCAGTAG
Source organism: Parelaphostrongylus tenuis (assembly GCA_019055375.1). Classification (NCBI taxonomy): domain Eukaryota; kingdom Metazoa; phylum Nematoda; class Chromadorea; order Rhabditida; family Metastrongylidae; genus Parelaphostrongylus; species Parelaphostrongylus tenuis. The sequence continues at coordinate 330 of JAHQIW010004247.1, read as the reverse complement.
ACGAAACGGCAAGAGAAGTTGTCGAAGAGCTCTGTGGAGGACGACTGCGACGGAACGAATCGACTAGGTCTGCAGCTAGAGGACTACATAGTACACTTTCTAAAATAAAAAACCTCAGGTGAGAAAATAAATAGGGGTGCCGTGGCCGAGTGTTGTGATGCTCGCCGCTGCGCGCTGGGGCCAAGCCCCGCCATCAACACTCCCGTCAGTCAAGAACGAACGCATTATGAAACGCCGCAGCATGGATATCCTTGGGATTGTTAAGAGACTGGCTCAATGAATTTTATGCAACGTACAAGAAGAAGCGAACTGAATGGTAGAAGTACTGTT
>JAHQIW010004246.1:0-39529 GCA_019055375.1 Parelaphostrongylus tenuis | reverse complement strand
ACTTGGGAAGATGAATCAAAACACCATAGACCATTACAAACATAAGTTGCTTATCCACCATATTAACACATGAATAACCTAGTAGAACACTAGCTGAATCGACTTAATAGACGCAATTAAAATCTCCCTTCCCCTCCCATATCCTTTTATGTCATCCAACCTTCTTGTTTTCAGTGTGTTCGTTCTTATAGTGACTGATCGTTGCTGTTCATTTGCATCCAAAAACTCGATCAGCTGAAATAAAAAAGTAATCATAATGGGAGATACTGAATGACCAGATGAACAAATGACAAAATTGATGACCTCGGACGGTTGCGGAAATAATTGCATGAATTTATTCATCAGATATTCATTATAGCCATATTGAGAGCATAGATCCTTTACAAGGATGGAGAGATAATCCTCACGACTTTTACCTGGTTGACGACGTTTCTTGAAATCACCCAACACCTGAACATACATAATCCTATAATGTATAGAGATTCATAATCTTTACTACTTTTGGCAGTGATATACATAGCCAGAAATATTAATGGCACGCAAAACTTCCGACCCTGAGAGGGAATTGAACTGGCGTTCTACCCATACAGGAGGCGAGCGCTAAGCTTTCGAATGACCACTAACACTCTTACGAATAGTTCAGATACCGCGAAAGAAGTAGTTTCTTCATTTATTACCGTCTAACAGAAAAGAACCGCTTACTTCATCTGTTCAGCTATCTTATATATGCCTAAGAGAACGCATGCTATCGCTCCACCACCGAGGCACCGTTTTGTCGATTGGAGCGCACTTCGCCACATCTGTTGCCACTGTCAACTAAGTCATGAGCTTTGTATCAGCATTTCAGAATATATCATCCACATATGATTTTGTATATTGTAGCCTTATGTAGCAAATAAACGAAAATGTTATGTAATGTTGAATGGTTCGACGGAATTATGTGCAACAGAACACTTAACATCTCAAAATGCATCATCAACGCTTGCATATGCTGTACGTCCGAGGGTAATTTGAATAATTCTAGGTCGTCTTCAGTTCTTAGAAGTTCAATATTGAAACGCACTTGGGGTTCAAAGAATGTTGTATGAAGGTTACATCTACGATTATGACATACAGCAAAGTTTCCTTTGTAATATTATAGAGTTGCAAACTTTTAAAACACTCTAATGATCAAGAAATTATTATCTGCAGCAGAAAAACTAGCTTCGCTAGTTTAGTGGATGTGAGGAGAAGAAGATGGTAATCTAAATAGACGGAAGACTGACAAGATACTCGTTGATACAGTATTCATGGTACGCCGAGATTACATATCACTTTCGTTGATTGACTATTCAATCAAAAATTATGAAGAGTAGTCGAGAAAACATTTTCGGATGTTAGTTGTGAGAAGAAAATCGCATCCGATAGATGGGTGAATAGACACCAAAATACAACGATGTTGAGTGATATCCGAAACTCTGATCATCGAAAAATGCTGAACCTGCGTTTGATCCTTATCGAAGCGTTCGCTAATGAATGCGCTATCGAAGCTCTACCTCTGCTATCACTCTTTCTACGATTTCAACGTATCAAAGCTGTTAGCAAGCAGCCGTTAACAGACTTCGTCTAGTAAGCACGTATCCGCATAAAACACAAATGATCGCTGCTTCAACTTCCGCTTGAGGTTTTGAGGTGTATGCTACTAAGCATTCTTGAATATATTTATATAGTCATAACTTCATAAGACTGCTACAAAAGAGGCAAAATAAAGAATTTTTGTAGATTGTCACGCTATTATGATTCGATAGATACGATAGTCGTCGCACATTGTAATTACGTACGATTTCCGTTGATTTACGACCAAATATTCGTGCTTGTAGATATTTTTGTCGAATGATTCAGTTATCGAGATTTCTGTCATGAGGGATGACAGTGCTTGGTGTGAAAGTTTTCACTCTCGTCCTGGTCAGTATTGTCAACAAATTTACACAGTAAATTCGTTGAAAATACACCAGAAGCTGCAACCACCACTTTTTAGTCTTCTATTCCGCGTTACTGGCCTTGGTAATATGTAGACTGTAGCGCACTCTAGAAGTTGTACTGTCCCCTATCTGCGTTTTTATTTCATAATATAGAATAGGCAATCCTATGGTCAATTCACTGCGTGAAATAATTCAACGAGAGACAACAACCTTCGGAGATAAGTAAAATTTAGAAATTCTTTTTCTGTAACAAATCCCAAGACCGACTGTATATTAACCTCAGCATGCTTCAATATAATTCTTGATTTTCTTCTTCAAGCAAAGCACGAGGTTTTACAATAAACTTTATCCGACAGCTGACGTTTCGGCAGTTCGCCTTCTTTAGAGCCTGGAAAGGCCAAAATGTTCGCAATCCAATCAGTCAACCTCCATTACTTTTTTAGAAAAAATCACCAGACCTAGATTTTAATCGCATCAAGCACAAAATCAACATCAACATACTCACCGCTTTTTATATGTGTTCCAATGACCGAATACTCTAAAACGCCAACTAGTTCGAAACCGCTTATATGACCGTCTCTGCATAACGAAAGATTGTAAAATATGTCCTAACGGCAGAGACGGTGATTGCATGAGCGTAGGTACACTCTACCTAATCTCTTGCAAAGCGTGTAGTGATAAATATATAGGCGAAACGGGTAGGCCGCTCTATGCACGCATAGAAGAACACCTAGCTGACAAGCGTTTTGATAGACGAAACACCCCCGCCAGGGACGCATATAGCACAGAAGCACGACGGAGTTGATTTTGAAATCGAAGTCACCATCCTTGCCAAAGAGCAAAAAACTCAGCGCGAAAGATCTTGGAAGCGTTTTGGATTTATACGACCAATCCATCCATAAACCGCAGGGAGGAATGCCTCGTAAACACTCGTAATATGAGCCAGTATAAAAGACTGTTGTTTTGATGGGTAGGGTGCATTGCGGGCCTATGTGTCTCTCCTTCCGGTGATCTCCACTTGGATCATTCAGTGGAACACATGTAAAAAGCGGTGAGTATGTTGATGTTGATTTTGTGCTTGATGCGATTGAAATATAGGTCTGGTGATTTTTTCTAAAGAAGTAATGGAGGTGTTTGACTGATTGGATTGCAAATATTTTGACCTTTCCAAGCTCTGAAGAAGGCGAACTGCCGAAACGTCGGCTGTCGAATAAAGTATAATGTAACACCTTGTGTTTTGCTTAAAGAAGAAAATCATGAATTTTTTTTTGTTTTATGCGTTCATAGCAATGTTGCGAAAAAATATGGGATGATATGCAAAAGTCTGAGCTTTCCAGTGAAGATGAACCTGTATCAAACCCTTTTGAGAGTGATGCGCGTTAACCACTACACTATGAAGGTTTCTACATTGTTAAAGCTTTTTGTGAGAAACGAGTATCCCCTCAGTAGAGTGAGACGCGCCAACCGAGTTACACTTTTCTTTATCGCTTACACAGAACTCTCATCAGTTTGCCGAGTGGCGGTGACTATTTGAGGTGTGGATGTTGAGGATGGAATAGTAGGAAAAATCATCACCTTCATTGCAGTTGTCTGATGACGGTTCGGTTCAGTATGGCAATGAGCTTCGAGGCTTTCGATTCAACTGTTGCCATTGTAGTTAATGTAGAGTTTTCGGCATTGACAATTTCTAGTATTAGTCTGAGCATATAAATTAAAACGCTCTGCAAATTGCAGTAATCTCTTGCAATCAATGAAAAGACTTTTTTCGTGTTGAATACATGTTTAATTCGTTACAAAGTTTTGCAACAAGATTGAGTTTAATACACTCCAAAATTCTATTTATTGTTGATATTTTTTTCCTTTGTAAGCCGAAACTTGAAATTTTTATAAAGCAACTTATTGCAATAGCTGATATTTCGGCAGTTCAGCTTTCTTCAGATCTTGGAAAGATCGGGCTTCCTACAACCAGTGCATCCGAAAACGTCTACAACTTGAAGAAAAAATCAGAACCAAGGTTTCAATCGTGTCAACCGCAAAACACTTTTCAACCACTCATCACTTTTTATGAGACGTTCACTGAACTGTTCAAGTGGAAACCAACTATGCAGGGATTACATGGACTGCAAATGCACCTTTCAGTACGAGGCATTTTTCCGTGTGGTTCATGCTCAATTTAATGGTTTTGGTCCACAACGCTTCCGAAATCTAATGCGCTGATACTTTATGTCCTCGTGCGGGGATGGTAACTTATAGTTCAAAACCATTCCGCTATGTCTGTGTCCTATGTGGGCATTTGTTTTATTTTCAGAAAAAAAAACCTCAACGGCTGCCACGCGCAAAAATTTATTAGTGGTTGGGTTAAAAAGGAAAAAGTGGGATTTATCATTAGTAATAATGCAATTTATTATCTGTACCTTGCCACTTACAAGCTTGTATTTATTATTACCTTTTTCTAAACAAAACAACTGAGAGTGATAATGCGTTAGTAATGACATGTCATATCGTCATCTTTGTCTCTTAAGTACACTGTAATAAACGCTACACGACTGTGAATTTTTTGATCCCTGGCTAATCGAAAGCTGTTCGTGATAAAACTGATATGTAACTCTATTCTGGTGGGCTCTAAATTGACTAACATGTTGTATTCGTAATAATCATGATGGTTATTGGCAAACAAAATTTATTTTATGTGTAACGTTTCAGAAAATCATGCTGCTTAACAAATAAGTGGCTACATGCACTGACACAAATTCATTTTCTGACTGTTTGCTTATTCTGTCGTAATCCGTTTATAAAATATATATTTTTTATTTGAATTATAAAAAATTATACACCGGTTAGCATGGCTTAGCTAATTTAAAACAAGTTACAGATAGTAGGTGCTCTATAATAACCTAGAAAGCGCAGTGTCTGATGGATATTTGCCTAAATCAGTGCACATGCACATGGAAAAACGAGAAAATCTTGTACGACTGCTGTGTCGATGACTTTGCGCAGCGAAATTTTCTCTATAAGCGAACGCTTCCTGGTTATGGTGTGGGAGTTGCAAAGAGAATACTGTGGCAAAACTTCCGTCGATTAGCAATTCAACTAATGCAGTACGAAGATGCTTATTCACCTTTATTCGCATTTATAAAAAACTCATTGAGGGACAGATGATTCGACAGTGACGATTCTGTTCTATTTATGTCACGCACCAGCAAATAATTTGTGAAAGGTCTGTAAAGAGCATTCTCACTACTCTGGAACATATTCGATGCTTCAATGGGTTGACCATTATTTTAAGGCAATGCACATGGTCACAGAGATGATTTCTAGAAAAGTTCTCAGTACTTTTCTGAAGTCGTCTTTTTGGACTGTTTTGAAACCGAATCAAAATAATCGCCAGGTAGACAACAAATTTCAGAGCACGGTCATTTTCCGCGGATAAAAAGTGTCGAACAGTCATTGCTATAGATGAAATTTGAACCGCTAACAGCAAATAATTACTCACTGCATGAGCTACCTTAACTAGCTGTCAATTGAAAATAGTTGAATCACGATCATTTAACAAGTCTTCAAGAATAAATTCTATCACAACCGTGCTATAACTGCATAATACAAAAGACAATTAAGCAAAAAAGCAAAAGGTGAAACAATAAAAAATTAAAAACATTCAAGCATTAGAAAATAGAAAGCTTTCTTGGAAACACAGCTTGTTGATCATTCTTTAAACATCATTTTGCACGGTCAGATAATCTCCTGTTCCTGCAATGTCCTTGAATAATGATCGATTCAACGCGATATGAATTTAGAGGATAGCCATACTAAGGCTTTTCAAATGGAGAAATTTACCCAATCCTATACAGGTCCGACACCAATTTTTAAACGAATGTCAGTACTGGTTACTCTGTAATGTGATCACAAAACCGCTGTAATCATTTAAAACAGAATCGCCACCACTGCGCTGCCCGTATCTTGTACATTTTTTGATCACGAAAAATCCTTGCTTCGTCATTCAAACTGCCTAAAAATAAAATCTGTTTTCTCTGCACGCAAAAGAGAATTGTAGAGACTTACACAACATTTCGTGAACATCATTCGCGATTTGTATATATGACTTCAGACTGAAGCTGAACCCGTATTTCTCATTCATATCGAGGGCGCATGCTACCATTACACCACTGACACCACCGAGATATCGGAGCATCATAACATTGCGGGAAAGCACCAAAAACGAAGAATGTATAAGAGTTATATATATATATATATATATATATATATATATATAATATATACGACGGCTTTCAGTTTAATTGGGTGTAATGTGGTATGTGCTCACCCGGCAGAACTTGTTGAAGGTGGGTTGCTGACAACTGCGATGGGATGTGTCAAAAAAGAGTAGTGCAAAGCCGTATGATCGATGTAGTACTAGATACGCGCCCTTGTGTTGCTGAGACGCGTGCTCAGCTTCGTCTAGGACTGGCCTTTTCCATACGTCTCGATTCTCTATTTCTACATATGTCTTCAACAATGTCAACAATCCCATTACATCGTTATGCGCCGCAGGACCACCCTCTCCGAAGAATGAATTATATCGCCCTTTACTTCAGTCCATCACTCTCACGTTTTCGTTGTTATTGAGTCTTTAACACACCTACTAGATCCAAAAATTCTAGAAAGTTTGACATTTCCAGCCATAAAGAAGAAAATGGTGTACAAGTGGAATTACAATGAAATACTATATAGCTGCTGAAGTGACAACTTACAACAGTGAAATTTTCTCCTTTTGCAAGCGGTCAGTTCCTGGTTATGATGGTGTATGGGAGGTGCTAGAAGGATGTTTTGGCGAAACTTTTTGATGATGAGCAGTTCAACTATTGCGATGCGGCAAAAGAAGAAGCGGCATAGTGTCACTCCGATCGTCTTCTCAGGTATGTCCACTTTTTTCGAACATTTTTATGAACTTTCAGCGCAATCAAAAGAACAGTCTAGGCAGTCTACCGCTTACACGCCAGCAGTAGTTTTTGAGAAACAATCTCAGTGCGATATTTGAATCCTCCAGTGGAACATCGCAGATATGTTTGGCCTAATACTACGCTGCCTTCATCAGCAACAAATTGAAAAGCTAAATAAGCGTGATTTTTATTGCGGAGATTCTGACAAAAGAAGAAGATTGCCTTTTCAATCGATTCCATAATTCAAATATTTTATGCAGAAAATGGATGGTGTAATGACAGTGTTTTGTTCCCTTCAAAATTTCTTACATGTGGGATAAGACAGTTTTTCATGTCACAGAGAAATAACAGAGATAGTCCGCTGCATCTGTGACAATACCACAATCGTTGAATTCTTTATTAAGCGACTACATACATGTATCTTCCGAGGTTCAAAATTCGACGGGTGTTTTATCTCATTAACTAATCTTCACATGTGACAGTGTATTTTGAGCTTTTCATGCGATCTCTTATGGCACACTTATACACTGCAAGACAGGTGTTTCAGTTTGACAGCCTAGTCAGTTGCACGGATGCCTTTTTGTTTACTCAGTCTCTAAGGGATCTGCCCCTGTAAAGTCACTGTGCAAGTGATGAGACTGTAAAGCCGAAATACGCGCCCGGCACTGTCTAAGTGCAGATAATAGACAGCATGAAAGGCTCAGAATACATTATCAGATTATAGTAATCCTAAACGAAGCATCAAAACAGTCGATTAAAAGGTTTCTCACAACCTTCACATGACTCGAAATAGCGGAATCGTTGTGCTCTCTGCTGAGTTGGACAGTAGATTTTTCCCATAATCATTTAGGAATGATTCTGCTTACAATGCTCAGTTTGGGAAACATGGCAAAGGTTCCAACGCGTTCGCTCCCTATTCTTCTGCTGGCTACGGGTGCAGTGCTGGGATGTGGAACAGTTCCAGGTGGGCCAGGTCTTAGAGAAAAAAAATCCTTCCGATACTGTATTTATGTGCATTTGCAGCCATATACTTGGATCTCTAGCTAATGTTGATATATTTAGTAATTTATCACAAATCAAAAACGTCGTAACCTAGAGGGTGACGTTTCCACAGAAACAGTTTGGTGTTGTTTACCAGTAGTTAATGAAATTGGTCCGACTTCACTTTTTTATGAATTACATATTAGAGACTACTAGGCTTGTGACTCGTTCTGAATCAATTCCCAATTCAATGAACATCTTTTTCTCATCGAGTTGAAAGGACGCATGCAGACTTATTGATCTGCCTCCGACTCATTTCAATCCGCCTAGGATGTTTGCTAATGAACAACTTGACCTACCCATTTTCTCGAACGTTGCTCTTATTACTAGTTAAATTAAAGCTCATTCATTTACTTCTTTCATTGTTTAATATATTTCATCACTCTCAGTTATTATATGTGAGATCAAAAAAACTATGAAACATGTTTGAATGTCAACTCATTAGCCAAAATCCGTTAAATTCAGCTGCGTCGAGGACATGGAGATTTCACGTTACCGGCTTCAGCTTGCCAGTAGCAATGGCGTTCTCTACAGATGCAGCAGCGCGGGCACAGGTTCCCCAGATTTCACCGAATTCAGGTTCAGCAGAAGCATTCGTGAAGCGTCTTATAATACAAGGGGTAGGTACGAGTTTTACAGAAAGTAGGTTTTTTGGAGGAAAAATCATGGATAGACACTCCTTGTTGTATGACTCGTCACCATTCTGACAATAGAGCTGTTTGAAAGGCTCTACTTAAGAAAAAATTCGAATCACTTCGAAAAGACTTTCTCAGCTAAGGAAAACTTCGTTCCATAGGTGCTCGACGTTCTTGAACAGCAGGGACGAGCCGCTGGTCTTCCTGATTCTGTAATAACAACCATTTTGGGTCAGCTCGGCATCAACGTCCTCTACACACCACTACCATGTCCTAAGGTTTCTGTTGAACCACCACAGAATGGGTAAGTATTCAACTTTCAGAATCCACTGCAGAGACTACACGCAATTCTTCCATATCTAGCCAGAGATTCTTTGGTTATCTCCGCTACTGTATCGACAAATTTTTGAATGACTGAGATAACACGAAGATGTCGTAGAAATGTTTCTTAGGCTGATTTCCCGGTGTGTCTGTCTTTTCCAAAGCCGGCTTTATTTCAGTGGATTATCAATCGCTATAAGATAGATGGAGCGGAAATGTTAGCACTTAAAGGCAGCAATTGAGGCATCAACATGACAGAAAGAGATTGGCACTCTAATCATAATCGAGAAACACAAATTGAAACTAACCAATTTTATGCTGTTGCAGATAATTACCTCTGAAATGATTTGGCGATTTCATTCAGTAGAATTCTTAAGTGAGCCATTCTGTTTTAGATAAACATTTCGAAAAAACAAAAATCACCAACCAGAAGTCATATTTCTTTATTTGCTTGACTTTTTAGAAAAACAATGTTTGAATGAGGCAGTTTGTTGCAGTTAATCGAGATGCGATGATGATGACGACATGCGTAATTTTCGGCAACACAGTGACGACAACATGTCTTGCAAGGGGAGTGCCAGGATTACCAGGAAGAGCTCAGGATATGTGTATACTAGGCATGTCCATGCATTTCACGCCAATTCCCCCTCAGCACTTGTCAATTTCAGGAACCCTCACGGTTTGGACTGTTTCATTTTTGTCTACCACGTCGCTTCGAAAAGCAAGAGTAATTTGTTTAGACTTCAAACCTCATCATGGCTAATTGGAGCAGGGAGATGTGGCAAAATGTAGTGAACAGAGTGCTTCGAATGAGTACATCGGATCCGTTTGAAACGCACTTCGCCACGGCAGTTGCCACCGTCACCTAACATGTGAAATTAGTGGAGAGTGTATTAAAATAAATTATTTAACCTATGTATTTTCCAAGCTATAATCTTACAAAGCCAATAAACGAAAAGCCATTGAAGTAAAGGGGATGGACGCCCTGAGTCTCTTAGAATGCATCGTTAACGTTTGCAATTGCTGAACTTGTGTCGGGGAAATTTGGGGGATTCGATCTCGCGATTTTTCATGGTTTGAAATCAGCAGGATAGAGCAGGATAGAGTGATTTTGACACATACGGTAATTTTAGGAAATCGAAATTGCGTACGACTTTCCTTGTTTGACGACTCACATATCCATTTTACGGGTATTTTTGTTTAAATATAATCATTTATTGAAATCCTTACTAGGATAGATGGTTTTGGTTCGTGTGCAGGGTTTTACACTCGTCTCAGTTACTGTTGTCGGCAAATCTCAAGTGAAGTCGCTTAAAACACGGCTAGGACTGCATATAATCCTTCCCTGATACTTTCTACGCTGCAGCTTTCCTAGTAAGCGTTATAATGTGGTGTGAACGAGAATTCTCATGGTCCCTCAGCTAGGATTCTATATGAACTAAATTTTTCCTGTTCATCTGTCTTATTTATTTTGCTTCGTCTTTCTAATGTTTTTTCGGTGTACGGATCCCAGTACTTCTAGCATTCAGTTCGCTTCTTCGTCTTCTCCTTGAACTTTGCATAACAGATTGAGCGAGTCTCCTTGCAATCTCGAGGATATCCAGGCTGCGGCGTTTCATAATGCGTTGGTTCTTGACTGACGGAGAGTGTTGCTGGCGGGCTAGGCCCGAACGCGCCGGGGCGAGCTTCAGAACGACTCGGCCACGGCGCCCCTCTTTATCCCTTAGCTGAGGTTTTTTTGTTGCTTCAGAAAGTGTGATATGTAATCCTCTAGCTAGTTAATTCTCCTAGCCAATTCGTTCTGTCACAGTCGTCCTCCACAGAGCTCTTCGACAACTTCTCTTGTCGTTTTGACTACTGCGTTAGGCGGATTACGCTTTCTTCATAAATGTTGTAGAATGCTAATCAAGATAGTTCTCCTTGCTGTTTCAGAGATTTCGTAGGTCTTTCCTTTATTGCTTGCACGAAAGTGGTGGGGGAGGATGCTGTGATGAGGATGTCAATGCTTAGTTTTTCTATTAGCGGTGCTTAAGGTTTTTAGTGGGTTATTTTTTTCTTTAGAATGCAGTTTCGCTTGAGCCTATAAAACCTCGAGAGGTTACGCATATATTTCAGAACGTTTCATGGATTTCAAAAAGAAGCGTCTTTTCCTTATCGACCTCTTGTAGGCCACACATATTCACCTTCCAGCTCCTAAGGTAGGAGTGCACGCCTCTTCGTATGTTTTCTTATAGACTTGTGAAAAAGGGTAATTGCGAAATGACCTATTCCAATTTAAGGAGATATTCTTATAGTCGTCGTTTTTTCTGATGAGAACAAGTTCACAGTTTTCATTGATTACCCAAAATACGAGGTTATAACAACCTGACCATGGGTTATAACGGTATTGATCTACTAAGACTCTGAAGAAGACAAAGTCCACGGAAACGTCAGCTGTTCAAATAAATTGTATCATAGCAACCTAGTATTTCGGCCCTTTAGGAGGTAATTGAACTATCGAGCAATCTCGTGATTATCAAGTAGTCGGTCGTGGACGAATTTGATAAGGAATATTTTCCCTACTTTTCTCCACTGTAGTTATCGACTATCCTTTCATGTTTCAACTGAGATAGAGTGTCTATGTTCAGGTGGTGATGTTCCCAATAAGATGTCTTCTGCTCCAAACACTCAGGTATTTATTGGTTATCTTTAAGACTTAAAGATTCGAGGAGGAGAGTTTTGTTACCCTGCTGTGAGAGAAAGTGGAGAACAAAATTCCATTAGATATGTCTCGTTTTGAATCTATAATGAGGTCTGTTATGGCACTTATGCAGTGCTATGCATGTGTTTCGGCCTTACAGCTTCATCAGTAGCACGGTGCCTTTCGGTTCAACCGATTGCATGGTGATGAACCCCTACATACTAAGGAATTGACGCCGAATTGCCAATCCTTTATACGTAGAGGTTTATGCCCCTGCAAGTGGCTGAGCCGAAAAGCACCGTGCTACTGATGAGGCTGTAAGACCGATACACGTGTCTAGCACTGAAGCCATATCAGACCTTATGAAAGGCTCAAGATATATTAAGGTATTGTATATTGCTTTTAGCAAAGTGTACAAAAGCAGTCGATTATTGAGGTATATCGTGTTTTTTGCAGGTTTCTACGAATAGCGGAAAATGTGGACCTCTGGAGCGATTCACTTTGATGATCGGCGAAAATATTCTACATTTCAGGATTGTGAAAGCTCCAGTAGAGCAAAGATGTCTTGACGGTTAGCTAGCTGGCCTTCCTATTTGCTCTCTTTCCTTTCTCATTTTCCTGTTCTTTCTCTTCCTATTTGTATTCTTGAAATTCTTTCTAAAAAAAGGAATCTTCGATATTTATTTTACCGATACGTTCCTCTGCTAAGATTACTGATAAAAGTCGGTTTTAGAGCCGCTGAGTACATCGAGTGCTTGTAGATGTCCTTTATGTGGAAAAATTTTACAAGATAGGAGTGAATGAGAAACGCACGAATCGGTGAGTAGATTGAGCTGAGACGTCGTCTTTGACCCTTTGAAAACTGCGTTGATAGGCAAACGGCGTCGCGCCGTCGCTTGCGCGGCAGTCGGAGGAGGCGGCATCTGCGTTTCTCTGCATGCATGATACGGGCGGCACGCCATACTCGAAAATCTACCACGTGAGTCAGCTGATAACAAAAAACTGGGATTTAGAATTAGTATTGTTAGCATCTATTTCTACTGCGTTCCTACTATCTTAAATCTATCATGATCTCTTTGAATATGAGGTAATTGAAAGTGATATGTCATTAGGTATATTTATATTGCTTAGAATGAGATCTATACAAGCTGTCGAATGCAAAGGTACAGCTGAGAGTGATAATTTGTTAAATATGGCATATTTAAATTCAAATTTCTAGATCAGTAATCTCAACCAAGTTCACAGTTCGTAGTTCCTTGATCAGCACTTTCCAATTTGAGAAAGCTTTCTAAGATGTGAATTTACACTTCACCTCCCACAAGAAGGGCGTCTGATGTGCAGCATCTTATATGTACTTGCGTCGAGTCAGGATTTACTAATCTTTCATCGAGCTAAATATTTATTTTCGTTCTTTGCGTTTTCACTTATCTCATTTCATTTATTAGTTTAATTTCTTTCCACATTACACTACATAATCAATTTTACCTCTACTTATATTACGTACTTCTGGCATTTACTACTCGTTATCCGTTTTATTTTGTTTTACTTTGTCGCTGAGTTCAAGGCGTTAAAACTGTATATTTGAAGCAAATTGCATTCACAAAGTGATAAATCAAAATTCACTTTATCATATCGCTGATTTCGTCCAGCATATTCTTGGAATCAAACAACACTCTCTTCAGTCGATCATATTGAACACAACGAAACGAGAAGGTGCTGTGTATTCTGGCTCAAAGATGACTATTGGGCGTATTGCAATTTCAACGTTGCCTATGATATTTTTCACGACACCAGTCAAGACAGCAGTTTCCGTTTGGTGCTATTATCACTTATCGGCGCGTGCGGATCTTTCATCGACGAAACCTCTAGGTTTCTCCCGCGAGAGGGATTGGCTCAGACGAAAGGCACCGTGCAACTGACGAGGTTGCAGGGCTGCAACACTTGTATTGCACTGTGTAAGTGCCCACAGAGGTCACATGCATGGCTCAAAAATAACTTTTGTGGAAAGTATTAGTGAAAGAAAAGAAAGCTATTGGAAGCTTAGCGAAACTAGTTTTTCTGTTCATCTGAACTTGCATGAACCATCCCATGCGAATTTCCGTTACTGTTTCGACCTTGGGATTTTATTACACTACATAAGCACAATTTTACAAACTGGTCATCTCTTCGTCTAATATTCTATGATTTTCAATTTTCTTTCCCCTCATATAATACTCTATCCGATCATTTTATACATTTTACATGAACCACCTTCAAAATAAGTATACCTATGTCATATAGTCAATGTTGCCTGCTATGTATAATGTAATAAAAACTGCTTGACTGTGGATTTTTCAATATCCGTCTGCTCGAAAGTGTTCGTAATAAAAATGAGACGTAAGTGTGTTCTACTGACCTCCACATTGATTAATTTGCTGTATTCCTATTAATCGCAAACTCCATTGATGAATAAAATTTTTTTTCATAGTGTTTAACGTTTCAGCAAATCGTGCTTGCTTAACAAATAAGTGGCTGCATACATTGACACAAACTCATTTTCGTACCGTGCGCTCAATTGGTCGCACCGTTTATTCAATACATGTTTTGTATTTGAACTAGAAAAATATTTTCATCAGCTGACATCTCTAACTAATTCGACTATAATACAATTTCAAGGTAGTAGTCTTATGGTAACCTTAGAAAGAACAGTGCCTGATTAATAAATACAAACTAACTGAGTGTACAAACAAATGTCAGAAGGTGAAATCTCGTACAATCGCTGAAGTAATAACTTTCCAGCAGTGATATTTTCTCCAAAAGCATTCACTTCCTGGTTATGGCGACGTATAGAAAGTGCAAGGAGAATGTTGTAAACTTTTCGTCGATTAGCAATTCAAGTAATGCGATACGAAGGTGCTTATTCACCTTCATTCACTTCCATAAAAACCCATCAAGGAACTGATGATTCGACAGCGACGATTATGTTTTACTTCTGTCTTAAGCGAGCAACTAATTTGTAAAAGTCCGTGAAGAGAATTTCACTACACTGATTCGATTGGAAGTTTCAATGATTTGATCATTACCGTCAAAGCAATGGACATAGTGACAGTGATAATTTCTAGAGAATTTCAATACTTTCTCTTAGAAGTGATCTTTTCGGGCTGTTTCAAAACTTGACCGAAAGAATCGCCAGGTAGACAATAAATTTTGGAGGACGGTCATTTTTCCGCAGATGAAAACTGTCGAACAGTCGTTGTATAGATGGAATTTGAACCGTTACAGCAAATATTTACTCATTGTATAGCTACCTTAACTAGTGTCAATTGAAAATACTTGAAACGCGATCAATTAAAAAGTCTTCAGGAATAAATCCTATAACAACTGTGGTGTAAGAACTTGCATAATACAAAGGTGATTAAGCAAAAAAGCAAAGGTGAGATAATAAAAAACTAAAAACATTCAAGCATTGAAAAATGGAAAGCTTTCTTAGAAACACAATTTGTTGATCATTTTTCAAACATTATTTTACACTGCAAGATAATGTGCTGTTCCTGCAATGTTCTTGAATAATGATCGACTTTAGTGCGATATGATTTCCGAGGATAGCCATACTAAGGCATTTGAAATGGAGAAATTAGGCCAATCCTATACAGGTCGACACCAATTTTTGGACGAATGTCAGTCCTCGTAACTCTGTAACGTGATCACGGAACCGCTGTAATCATATAGAACAGCATCGCTACAAGTACGCTGCCTGTGTCTCACAGATTTTTTGATCACAAAAAAATCCTTGTTTCTTCATTCAAACTGCCAAATAATAAATTTTGTTTTCTCTGCGCGCAAAAAAAGATTGTGGGGCTACACAACATTTGCGATTCGTATATATGACCTCAGACGGGAGCTGAGCCTGCATTTCATTCATATCGAGGGCGCATGCTACCATTACACCACAGACACCACCGAGGTATCGGACCATCATAACATTGCGGGAAAGCACTAAAAATAAAACTAACACTAAGAATGTGTAAGAGTTATATATACGATGGCTTCAGCTTAACTGGTTTATGTGATATGTGCTTACCCGACAAAACCTGTTGAAGGTGCGTTACTGACACCTACGATGAGATATGTCAAAAAGAGTGGTGCGAAGACGAAAGATCGGTGTAGTGCTAGCAACGCGCCCTGGTGCTGCATACCTCTCGATTTCTTTTTCTTCATATGCCTTCAACAATGTCAACAATCCCATTGCAGCATTATGTGCCGCAGCAGCACCCACTTGAAGAATGAATGAAAATCGCGCTTTACCTCGATCCATCACTGCCATGTTTTCACTATTGTTGAGTCTTTAGCAGGCCTACTAGATACAAAAATTCGAGGAAAAATCTGAAATTTCCAGTCATAAAGAAGAAAATGTTGTACAAGCAAGTGGAATTAACAATACAAAACTGCATGGTTGCTGAAGTGAGAACTTACAGCAGTGAAATTTTCTCCTTTCGCAAGCGTTCAGTTCCTGGTTATGATGGTGTATGGGAAGTGCAAGAAGGATGTTTTGGCAAAACTTTTCGATAATTAGCAATTCAACTATTGCGATGTGGCAAGGAAGAAGCGGCACAGTGTCACTCCGATCGCCTTCTCAAGGTATGTCCTTCTCTTGAACATTTTAATGGATTTTCAGCATAATCAAAATGCACCCTCTAGGCAATTCTACCACTTATACGTCAGTAGTAGTTTTTTTGAGCAACGATCTCAGTGCGGTATCTGAATCCTCCAACGAAACACCGCAGATATGTTTGACCTGATACTACACTGCCTTCATCAGCAACAAATTGGAGAAGCTAAATAAGTGTGACTTTTATTGCGAAGATTCTGACAAAAGAAGTAGAATGGCTTTCCAGTCCAACCGTAATTCAAATATTTTATGCTCAAAAGTGGATGGTGTAACGACGGCGTTTTGTACCTTCAAAATTTCTTACATGTGGGAAAAAGACAGTATTTCATGCCGCAGAGACATAACAGAGATAGTCTGTTGCATCTGTGACAATATCACATTCGCTGAATTCCTTAATATGCGACTACTTACATGTATCTTTCGAGGTTGAAAATTCGACGGGCGTTTTATTTCACTAACTATTCTTCACATGTGACGATGTAATTTGAGCTTTTCATGAGGTCTATTATGGCACACTTATACAGTGCAAGACACGTGTTTTCGCTTTACAGCCTCGTCAGTTGCACGGTGCCTTTTTGTTCAGTCAGTCTCTAAGGGATCTACCCCTGTAAAGGCACCGTGCAAGTGACGAGACTGTAAAGCCGAAGCACGTGCCTTCCACTGTCTAAGTGCTCATAATAGACATCATGAAAGGCTCAAAATACATTGTTAGGTTATATTGATCTTAAGCGAAGCATCAAAACAGTCGATTAAAAGGTTTCTCACAACCTTAACATGGTTCTGAACAGCGGAATCGTTGTGCTCTCTACTGAGTTTGGCAGTAGATTTGTCCTCTAATCATTTAGGAATGATTCTGCTTACGACACTCAGTCTGGGGAACATGGCAAAGGTTCCACCGAATCCGCTCCTGATTTTCCTGCTGACTACCGGTGCAGTGCTGGGATGTGGAACACTTCCAGGTGGATTAGGTTTTAGATAGAAAGTTCTTTCTGTGGTGTAATCACGTGCATTTGCAGCCATATACTTCGACCCTTAGCTAAGGTTAATATATTTAGTGCATTATTACAAAACAAAAACGTTGTAATCTAGAGGGCGACGTTTTCACAGAAATAATTTTGGTGTTGTTTACCACTAGTCAAACTCAATTTGACCGACTATACTTGTTTATTAATTGTATACTTAAGACTACAAGGCTCGTGACTCTTTCTGAATCAATTCCCATTTCAACAAACATTTTTTTCTTATGAAGTTAAAATGGCATATGCAGACTTGTTGACCTGTTTTCGAATCAATTCGATCAGCCTAAGATGCTTGCTAATGAACAAGTTGACCTACCCATTTTCTCAAATATTGCTCTTATCACTATTTATATTAATACTCATTCATGTACTTCATTTCATTGTTTAACACATTCCACCACTCTCAGGTATTATGTGTGAGACGAAAGAAAATTATGAAACACGTTCGATTCTCAACTTATCAGCTCAAAATCCGTCAAATTCAGCTGCGTCGAGGACATGGAGATTCAACGTTACCGGCTTCAGCTTGCCAGTGGCAATGGCGTTCTCTACTGAAGCAGCAGCGACGGGCACAGGTTCCCCAGATTTCACCGAATTCAGGTTCAGCAGAAGCATTCGTGAAGCGTCTTATAATACAAGGGGTGAGTTCAAAATTCTCAGAAAGTAGGTTTTTGGACTAAAAAAGCATGGATAGACACTCCTTGTTATATGACTCGCCAACATTCTGATAATTTAGCTATTTGAAAGGCTCTACATAAAAAAATCGAATCACTTACGAAAAAAACTCTCTCAGCTAAGAAAACTTCGTTCTATAGGTGCTCGACGTTCTTGAACAGCAGGGACGAGCCGCTGGTCTTCCTGATTTTGTAATCACAACCATTTTGGGTCAGCTCGGTATCAACGTCCTCTACACACCACTACCATGTCCTGTGGTTTCTGTTAACCCAACAGTCCTGGTAAGTCTTTAACTTTCAGCATCCATTACGGAGACTATACGCAATTCGTCCATCTCTAGCCAGAGATTCTTTGAATATCGATTTAACTCCACTACTATATCGAATCGTCTTATGTTGAAAAAAAAGCTGAAAATGGCTCTAAAGTTTTGAGAAAGTCATAAAACCTTATTTTCACAATTATTTCCATTAGCATATTTTTGAATGATTGAGAAAACACGGAGATGTCGTGGAAATGTTTGTTGGGCTAACGTTCCGGTGTGTTCCTCTTCTCCAAAGTCGGCTTTATTCGAGCGGATTGACCACAGCTATGAGGTAGACAAAGAAGAAATGTTAGCACCCAAAAGCAGAAATTGAGGCATCCACATGACACAAAGAGATTGGCACTCTGATATATACATCTAGAAACATAATTTGAAACTAACCAATTTTATGCTGCTGCAGAGAATTACTTCTGAAATGATTCGGCTGTTTCATTCAGTTTTTACGAGAGCCATTCCTTTTCAGATAAAAATTTCAAAAATCAAAAACACTGACAAAAATCAAACTTTTTCATCTGCCTGATTTCTGAGTGAAAAACAATGTTTGAATGAAGCAGTTTGTTGCAGTTACGCGAGATGCGATGCAGATGATGACGACCTGCGTAATTTTCGGCAACACAGTGACGACAACATGTCTTGGAATGGAGCGCCAGGAGTACCAGCAGGAGCACGAAGCAATTGCAGACTAGATATGCCCATGGATTTCACGCCCATTCCTCCTCAGCACTTGTCAATTTCAGGAACTCTTACGGTTTGGATCGTTTCATTTTTTTATACAATTTCGCTTCGAATCAAAAGTAATCTATTCAGACGTCCAACGCCATCATGGCGACTTGGAGCAGGGAAATGTGGCAAAGTGTGGTGAACAGAGTGCTTCGAATGATAACATCGGGTCCATTTGGAACGCAGTTCGCCACGGCAGTTGCCACCGTCACCTAAAACGTGAATTCAGTAGAAATATTCAAGAATAAACTATTCAACTATGTATTTTTTTATGCTGTAACCTTACAAAGCCAATAAACAAGCATGCCATTGAAGTATTAATTAAAAGGGAAATATTGGACAGCAGGACGCTCCCAAGTCTCTTCAAATGCATTGTTAACGTTTGCGAGATGAATAGATGAAGGGATAGTCCACAACATGAATTTTGTCGATACGGTATTCGCAAGTATCGTAATTACGTACGACCTTCGTCAACTAACGAGCATATAGAAATCATCACCAGATGGCGAAAATACAGTTCTAAGCGTCAGGTGTGAGAAGAAGAAGCACAGATCAAGGGAAGATCAATAATATAACTTTTGTCGAAACGGTAGTCGCACGACACCGTAACTACGTACGACCTTCGTTGATTGACGATTTAAATAGTTATGCTTATTGATATTTCATATCTAATATGGTTAGTTATCAAAATCTCTCTCAGGAGCGATGATTGTGGGTCAGCACGTAGGGGAAGGATAGTGATTTTGACAGATACGGTAATGTAGTGAACCGAAATTACGTACGACCTTTCTTGATTGACGACCCACATATCCCTTTTACGGATATTTTTGTTTGAATATAATGAGTATGGAAATCCGTGTTAGGAGAGATGTTTGGTTGTGTGAAGAGGTTTTACATTCGTCTCAATTACTGTTGACGACAAATTCCAAGGAAAGTCGCTTAAAATACGGCGAGGACTGCAATATAACCTTCCTGGCCACTTTCTACGCTTCAGCTTCCTTAGCAAGCGGTATAATGTGGTGTGAACGAGAATTCTTAGTGATCCGTGAGCTGGCATTTTATATGTACTCTATGTTTTCGCTTATCTGTTTTAGTTGTTGTGTATCAAAGAAATATTTGTGGAGATATGTAATCTGTGAAAACTCTTTATTATTTTGCCGTTTCTGAGTGGTAATATGGTGTTGAACTAATATATCCGAGAATGTTCGCTGGTATGAAAACTCAAATCCTCGCGCGGGAGTCGAACCAGCGTCCCATCTTATTCAGGGCGAATGCTAACCACTCCAATCAGGATATCGTTTTTCCTGCTATACAAGGGTATTCTCTCGGTAGAGGATGAGTCACAGGTTCGATTCCCGCCCGAGGTTCGAAGTTTCGTTCATCAGTCTCTGGATAATTCTCGTTGTCTTACAGGATACTACTGGCTACTCAAAGTACGAAAGTCGAGGAATCGGACTTACCAGACGAATCGTCGTCCTCATTGCAATCGTTTGATGATGCCTCCTCAGTGCTCTATGCCCATGAAACCCTGGAGGCTTTCGACGATTCTGGAGGTAATTTTCCACTGCATTTGTGGAAATAAGTTGATTTCAGTACATGACGTTAAGGTGGTGACGAGAGTTCCACAGCGATATGATGTGGGATCACCGACGGCAATGAAGAATCGATCTTATTACCATCTCAAGCCGTCGGCTCGTCAATTCATGGATGGAGTACGGGCAGTCGAACACGTCGGATCAAAGTACTACAGGTGACTGCAATTATTTATTTATTTATTTGCTGTTCACTTATCGTTTATTTACTACTGTTTCTTTACCAATATTTATTTATGCAACTTATTTGAATGTATGAATCAATTGTTGCTTTGCAAATCCTTTGTATGCTTACTTGCTTTCGTTTACACACATTCTGTTTGTCCATATGTTCATAATATATATTCTCCACTTTTCAGTTAAACGGCACAAGATGCGAAAACATTCTCATTATGGACAAAAACTTTCAGTGCACTTATAGTAATCAGTCGTAAGCTTAATTCTCTGGCTAACGCGGTACAATGGCCTTTTTTGAAAAAGTAAGACGCGTCAACGAAAGAAAAAATTGTTTTTACGCGCGCATATTCCTCGCAGTACGGAGTTCTTTCTTTAGACTGTTAGTAATCATTCACTAGCGTAAGATTTAGTGTTTCAAACGCTGTGCTCATTTTCTGGGCAAGTCGTCTTCGCTGCAGTGCTTGCAGGGAGATAAGATTGACTTGCAATACGCGGTCATGTGTTTTTTTTCTTTTGCTAATCTACGGGCTATGGGTGGGACACGGAGGAGAATGCCCGCGATTTCAACGACGGCCATCGATCGATTGCGCTTCGGCGGATAACATGTGGATGTCCAATCTTTGTTATTCAATTAAGAATATTTTTTCCCGCTCTGAATGAATTTCCAGATTAAGCGTATGACATGATACTACAAGATTTTTCTACACGTTCATATGCTTTTCGTGATTCCAGCGAAATCATTGTAAAATTTCGCGGCCGATGTAAAACATAATTTTATTTCGAATTTTACAGCGTTAAAAGAGGGTTTTCTTCAAAAAAACCAGCCACGTACGGGTCTAGCCGAGATTTAAGCTTTCAATGATGCTAGCACTCTATGAAAAATTATTGTCCGGCGAGAAGGATCGTTTCTTCATCTCGTACCGTTTAACGAAAAAGATCGCTTATTCTATCTATTTATCTATCTCATTTAGCCAAGAGGATTGAAGGGTGAGCAAAAATTTGATTCCAGACAGAAGTTGAACCCACGTTTTGCTCATACCGGGGCGCGTGCTACCACAACACCACCGAGGCTCCGCTTCTCCACCACTCATTCTTCAGTGTTCTATCATAGCTGTCAGGCACTAACCTTTCACAGGTTTGGTGGGTAAGCACATATCGCTTTCCAGCCCAGTTAAGCTGACAGCCATTGTGATATTTCATACTCAAGATGGTTATTTTCTGTTAGATCTGGCAAATGAATATTCGACCCATTTATTGAACAATAACTTTTCATAAGAAAGTTAATAGTTTTTAAAAGCTAAGTCTCTAGGAAGTGCTCTCACAGTGGCCGCTTTTCGAAAAGTTCTTTTTACAACGCTGAGCATACAAAATAAAATTATGTTTCACACATGCCGCGCGCATTGATTTCTATCAAGCGTATAATTCGCTAGAAGCACGAAAAGCGTACGAACGTGTAGGGAACTCTCGTAGTATCTGAGTCATCATTTTTTTGAAGTTTCTTCAAAGCGCAGAAAAATTGCCCAATGAATAACAAGTTGCACTCCACATATCTAACGCGTTAGGCCGCCGATCTATCGCCCCGACCGTCAGCCCATGGATTAGCCGGTAAACAGCACCGAATAAGTGAAAGTCGATCTTAATTTTCCCGCTACGCTCCGGCGAGACGGTCCTTCCAGAAAATAAGCATAGCGTTGGAATCATTGAAAACTTACGCCATCGAATGATTACTAATAGTCTAAGAAAGTTTTCTGTCAGGCGAGGTTTGAAGCACAAATATTTTCCTTCTCCTACAGCGTTATCAAAAGAGTTTTTTCAGAAAGCAAACACATTTTCGAGTTCTTCGAGACTTGTGTCATCGAAAGAGCACTAGCTGTCTAACGAAGGAGTTTTGTCCAGCGAAATATAAGTGAGATAAAGAAAGAAGCGCGTGGTAAATGTGAAACATAATTTCAATCTGGATGCTGCAGCGCTATAAAAGATTTTCTGAAGAACGGCCACGTAGTGCGCTTGCCAGAGATTTAAGCTTTTGAATGATCATAACACTCCTACGAAAAACTCTGGTCCAGTGAATAAGATCGAATACTCATTTGTCACCGTCTAAAGGAAAAGCACCTTTAAGATTTAGCCTACCCGGTCAAACCTGTTAAAGGATGGTGGCTGAGAGCTATGATAGAAATACTGAAGAATGAGTGGTGGCGAAGCGGTGCCTCGATGGTGTAGTGGTAGAACGCGTCCCGGAATGGGTAAACGCGGGCTTACCTCCCGTATGAAGTCAAGTTTTTGTTATCACTCAGTTCTCTTAAGTGCATTTGAAAGATCATAACACTGCGAAAATACTTTGAAAACATAAGAAATCTTGTCTATTACAAACCTTATTTATTTATTCTTTGTACTTTTATTATATTTATTATAATTTGTATATTATTTATATATCATTTTATTATAAATTATTTGTTTGTTATTGCAATTTTCTTATTGTTTATTTTGTTTACTACTTAGTTTAATTATTCACGTTCGATAATTCGTGTCTCGTTCTTTCTCTTGATGTCAATTTCAGTTTTCTATTAACGGTGCTTAAGATTTGTAGTGGTTATTTTTCTTAGAATGCAGTTCGCTTGAGCCTTAAAACCTCGAGAGGTTACACATATATTTTAGAACGCCTCATGGATTTCAAAAAGAAGCGACTTTTCCTTGTCGACCTCTTGTAGCCCACACATATTCACCTTCCAGCTCCGAAGGTAGGAGTGCACGCCTCTTCGTATGTTTTCTTATAGACTTGTGAAAAAGGGTAATTACGAAATGACCTGTCCAGTTTATGGAGATATTCTTATAGTCGTCGAATTTTTTCGATAAGGATAAGTTCACAGTTTTCCTTAATTACCCAAAATACGAGGTCATTACAACCTGATCATGGGTTATAACGGAACTGATCTATTAAGACTCTGAAGAAGACGAAGTCCACCGAAACGTCAGCTGTTCAAATAAATTGTATCATAACAACCTAGTATTTGGCCCTTTGGAGAAAATTGAACTATTGAGCAATCTCGAGATTATCAAGTAGTCGGTCGTGGAAGAATTTGATAAGGAATATTTTCCCTGTTTCTCTCCACTGTAGTTATCGTCTATCCTTTCATGTTTCAACTGAGATAGAGTGTCTATGTTCAGGTGGTGATGTCCCAATAAGATGTCTTCTGCTCCAAACACTCAGGTATTTCTTGGTTATCTTTAAGACTGAAAGATTCAAGGAGGAGAGTTTTGTTACTCTGCTGTGAGAGAAAGTGGAGAACAAAATTCCATTAAATATGTCTCGTTTTGAGCCTATAATGAGGTCTGTTATGGCACTTATGCAGTGCTATGCATGTGCTTCGGCCTTACAGCTTCATCAGTAGCACGGTGCCTTTCGGTTCAACCGATTGCTTGCATGGGGATAAACCCCTACGTATAAAGGAATCGACGCCGAATTGCCAATCCTTAATATGTAGGGGTTTATCTCCTGCAAGGAATCGGCTGAGCCGAAAAGCACCGTGCTACTGATGAGGCTGTAAGACCGATACACGTGTCTAGCACTGAAGCCATATCAGACCTCATGAAAGGCTCAAGATATATTAGGGTATTGTATATTGCTTTGAGCAAAGTCTATAAAAGCAGTCGAATGTTGAGGTATGTCGTGTTTTTTTTGCAGGTTTCTACGAATAGCGGAAAACGTGGACCTCTGGAGCGATTCACTTTGATGATCGGCGAAAATATTCTACATTTCAGGATTGTGAAAGCTCCAGTAGAGCAAAGTTGTCTTGACGGTTAGCTAGCTGGCCTTCCTATTTGTTCTCTTTCCCTTCTCATTTTCCTAGTCTTTCTCTTCCTATCTGTATTCTTAAAAATTCTTCCTAAAAAAAGGAATTTTCGATATTCACCTTACCGATACGTTCCTCTGCTAAGATTACTAATCAAAGTCGGTTTTTAGAGCCACGGAGTACGTCGAGTGCTTGTAGATGTCCTTTATGTGGAAAAATGTTACAAGATAGGAGTGAATGGGAAACGCACGAATCGGTGAGTAGATTAAGCTGAGACGTCGTCTTTGACCCTTTGAAGACCAGCGTTGATAGGCAAACGGCGTCGCGCCGTCGCTTGCGCGGCAGTCGGAGGAGGCGGCATCTGCATGTCTCTGCATGCATGTTTGGCTGTCTGCGTTTGCTTTCCCACGAGATGGGACGCCGCCATTATAGTAGCTGAGTGGGATTTGACGTTGCGCGGCACGGTATGAGACGTACCGTTTGGTTCTTAAAGGATTAAACTGGTAGTGACGCATGTGCCGCAGTTTTTAGAGGTTGCTCTACGTAGCCTTCCATCCTTAGGGAGTCGATGAATTGGTGCCAGACTTGCCTGGTTGGATAGCAGCACTGACTCGATACAACCATAGGCCACCGCGAGCCATTGTAAAGGCCAGATGTACGTAAAGTCTCTTCGAACGGTGCTTGATGAAGTCGAATGTATGGCGCATCTCTCAAAGACTGATCAACCCTGAGACCTTTATCCTTGATCCTTTACGTTCAAACTATACCCTTTTTGAGAGGATGCAGCATTTAGGAAGTCCATTGTTTATCGAAACGCTATCGATGCGTCACCTGTAATGCCCACTTCGGCTCAAAAGATTCTTGGTAGCACATATGCGTTACCATCCAGGTATGTAGTTATCTATATCTTGAAAAGCGGCTTTTCTTCAACCTCGGCATTCCTAATCAGTAATAGTAGTCTATTTTATGATTTAGTAATATCTAGCCGGCTAACGTTCCGATGTTTTCGCCTTCTTTAGAGCCGATGATTAGAGTCGCTTGCCTGCAACCGTTCCTCCTCATCGTTAATTTATAAACCTCATGAAGTTAGCCAAATCAGAATTGAAACTATATGTAGTGATCGATTATAAATGCCGATAAATCAGATTGAATCACCAGAGAAGTACCAGTAAACTGGATTTTCTAGGTCCACGTCCGCACAGATGCACTGTTTGTACGAAATCGTTTCGTCGTTCAGCGTCCTTAGCTTTGCATATGAAAATGCATATCACGGGTCATCGCCATTTTTGCCAGATTTGTGGTCGATGGTTCAAGTCACTCAGTTCCCTTACCGATCATGAGGTAGACTAAAACAATGTTTAACGATCATTTTCAGCATTAATCTCACTTTGTAATCTATTTCAGAACACGTGTCTGGCAATGTTAAACGGTGACTATTTTGACTCAGATCGACCGTTTCGGTGGCAATGCTCATATTGTGACAAAATGTTCCATCATCGACGAGATAAGGTCATTTATAAGAAAATTATTTCGTCGGAAGATCTAAAAATCTTTGTCCTATGTAGGAATATGAACGTTAGTTGAGTTTTCAGAATATCCATGAGAGAGTTCACACAGGAGAAAAGCCATACACATGTGGATATTGTGGAAGAGGTTTCACACAGTCTCAGGTTTGAGTGAGACATCTTCTTTTGTTATTTCTATGATTTTTAGACGAAATCTGGGCTACCATCTCAAGAATACTTGCTAATTTATCACTTTACCACTTTAGTTGACCCGTATAACGTTTTTTTTCTAATGTAGGTCCCTGTATTCTAGCGTTCAATTCGTTTCGTATTCATCGCTTGATTGAGAATTTGTCTCTTTCATGAACGTCATAGAATACTGGTTGAGCACGTCTCCTTGCAATATCGAGAATAGCCAGGTTGGGGAGTTTCGTGGGGCGTTCGTCATTGGAGTGTGGAGGATCAAGCCTTCCCTCCGCTCCTTCTGCACATATTACTCGAAAGAATACAAAAACGGTTTTTTGTGGTTATGAGGAGACAAATGAAATACCGATCTCATTTGCTGGAGAGGAATTTTTCATAGAATTACTTGTGACCATTCGAAAACTGAGACTTCAGACTGCAGCCCCACGTCGCCGGTTTTCGAAAAAGCCTTTTTTCACGCTGCTACAGAAGGAGATTTCTTGCGTTGCAGACGCGCATATTTCTCGCCGGACAGAGTTCATTTTTGAGTTTTAGTAATCATTCGATAGAGTAATCGTTTCTAATTCCAACGCTGTGCTTATATCCTAAAGTGACCGTTTCTCTGCAACGTAGCAAGTGGAATAAGTTGAATTTGCATGTGTGAGCAAGGGGGTCCTTTGGCCAATTCACGCGCCTGTGCGTGAGGCGGCCAAGTTCGATAACGCGATGATCATCGATTTTTCGGGCATATGAACGCGTAGAGAAGTATTGCGTCAGCAGTTCACGTGGTCGTCTCACGCACAGGCACGTGAATTGGCCAAAGAGTCCCCTTGCTCACACATGCGATTTCAACTTATTTACTGGCTGCGTTGCAGAGACACAGTCTTTTAGGATATAAGCACAGCGTCGGAATCAGAAACGATTACGCTATCGAATGATTACTAAAGAAAGAGCTCTGTCCGGCGAGAAATATGCGTGTCTGAAGCGAAAAAATATTCTCCTGTAGCAACGTCAAAAAAAGTCTTTTCGAAAACGGGCGAGGTGGCGCTGTAGCCTCAAGTCTCGGCTTTGAAATGGTTACTAAGACTTCTATGAAAAGTTCCTCTCCAGCGAATGAGATTGTTTTTCATTTGTCCCCTCATAACTGAGTAGTATCCAAAAAACATCATGAGATTCGCTAAGAATTTCTTACTCTTATTGGAACCTCAGATCTCCTCGACAAACAATCTTTTATCTCTACATTCCATCCATGTCATATTTACAAATTGGCTGCAAGTGAGTATTTTCAGACGCTCACAATACATATCAGGACGCATACGGGTGAGAAGCCCTACCCTTGTGGAATTTGCGGACAGGAGTTTCGAGATAGGTTTGTTTGAAGTTTTTGAAACAATGTTATAATTTTTGCTTCTATTTCCTCTAAAAGGTTTTCCAGTTCTGCTCTACGAAAGCACGAATATAGGCATGCTACGGTTCCTTCATCAATGGTTTCTTCATTGTATGAAGATTCAGCTATTGAGATTGAAGTAGGTGATGACGAACGTTCTTCATGGAACGGTGGGAATCTAACCAGTTAGTGCATCATGGCCTACTTCTACGATCACTTTTTAGTACGTAATGGCCAGAGTATAGGCCTCCACCAAACACGTTGTATTCTTTACCGATCTCATCCTGTATTATAATGTCTCCGCCACTGATGAGTGCTCCAATGTTTCCTTTTTTTTCGTATTTTTGACCTGACTAGTAGTTCTTCAACATAAATGGTTTTTTCTGAAGTGACTTTCAACATTCAGATTACTCCGTGAACTATTTCTAGCGCTGTAATCTAAAGATTTTTGATTTAAAGCTTTTTGGCAATGGTATGATGTTACAAGAGTACATTTGATAATGTTGAGTGGTATGCAAAACGTTCGACATCAGGTGAGAGTTGAACCCTCTACTCACCCATACGGAGGACGCGTGCTACCACTGCAACATGGTACCACCGCTCTGCTCCCACTTTTTCTTCGATATAAACTTGCGTAGCTATCAGCAACCAAACTTTAACGGGTTTGATTTGGTAGGCAGATATCGGCATCAAACCCAAATTCTCTGACAGTATTGGGTATATGTAATCTATATAAAATTTGTATTTTGCTGACTTTAGCAGGGGTATGATGCTACAAGTATGGATCTATGAATGTCGAGTGATGGCATCGGTGGTGTAGTGGTAGCACGCGCCCGTTCTATGGGTAGAACGCTGTTCAACTACCGCTTGATGTCGAGTGTGATTTGCATACCACTTGAGATTCTTGGATATCTCTAAGAGTATCATTTAATCCTTATTCGGTCATTACAATGTAGTCAGACTATCCTTAACAGATTCCTGAACGGGCAGTAGAAGCGAAAAGGAAAAGGGAAGACGACTTTACTGCCTTAACAGCAAACTGCCTTGCTTATTCCTCGTGTGATAGATAGGTTCGTAATTGGCGTACATCGTCCTCAATCACTTATCGGATGCATGAAGCTCGACGAGAGCAGTCGGGTTTGCAAGCATCCTTACTGCCTACAGCTTTACAGTAACTATGTCGATAGTAACCCACAAGTGTTGATCTTCATTTTCAGGTTATAGCGAAGTCATCTACCGTCGAGGCAGCAGAGCTTGTAGATGTGCGTTCGAGATTTCGTGGAGTCACCCGACTAAATTTTTTTCAAATTGTTAAGGCTCTAAAATCCAAATTTTCCAGGCACCGAAGAAGCCTTTATAGCTCCTTTGCGATCATTTCTCTCTTATCGATGATTATGTCCCTTAAAACCTCAGTATACAAAATAAACCGCGTTTTTCTCCATTGCGGGAGGCACTAATGCAAATTGCCCGGCATTTGGTGGGTTTCATATAAACTACCGAGGTGGTATAGATTTCCTGTTTGCATAGCTAACATTTTGAGCTCTTGGACTGTTTAGACTCAGATTTACCAGAGTCGATGGTTCAACAGCTAGCCGATCGTTGTATAGAGTCGTATCCAATAACTCAAAGCATCGCTTGAAGAAGTCGTCTTTCATGCGGTAGTGCCTTTTGTATAGGACTGAAGTTATCTATCCATTTCCATCCTATAGGATCCGTTTCTTTGGCAATAATTAAAATCAAAGCCAATTATATACAATTATAGAAATCTCGTTAAGCTCATTAGTATAGAAAAATATGGCTAGGTGAAAGGCGGAGCGAGGTCTACGTATTACACGCTCAATCATTTTCAATCATAGTATATTCTCACTCGAAGAAAGAGTGGTAGGAAAGCGGTGACTCTGGTGGTGTAGTGCTAGCCCGCCTGCGGCATGGGTAAGACGCATGTTCAACTCCCGCCTGGGGTCGAGAGTTTTGCATACCGCTCAATATACGTGGATTTATTTTCAGACAAACAATAGTAACAAAATTAACAAAGGTATCATCACAAACAGTGAAGTTGAGACGGTAGAAAACAACAAGTACAACAACAATAACTAAATTTCAATGGCATTGGAAAATCTGTAAAAATCACCGAAATTTAGGAACGCAAAGGGCTTCTGATCTGTAGTCAAGATATTATTCAGCTTGACAAGATGTCTATGGGCACTAGCCGACTCTTCAGTAAAAGTAAATCTACTAATCATTCATGTCAGGAGCTCTTTCTCTTTAGCTAAAATTTTCTTCCTCTTGTTCTTCACGACTTTTGCACTAGTCTTCGCCAATGTCCTCTTTCGAATCCGGCTCACTATGTGCTTTTTCTTCTTCATTTTACGTACGTAACCAGCCTAGAAATATATGCAGCATAGGTCTTCTAGAGGAAAACTATGGAAAGACAATAAATGTTAGATAATGATATGTTTTGAGCCGTTTATGAGGTCGAAGTGCTAGACAGGCGTTTGTTTCGTCCTCTAGCACTCTTCAGTAGCACAGTCCTCGATTCAGCCGATTCTTTGAGGCTATACTCCTCTATGAAGGAATCGACGCCGAGTAATAAATGACCGCAAGTCAGGTGATAGAAGTGTTGTTGAACATTGTGTTCGAAAGACGCGTGCTTGATAAATGTTCAAGAGATTCAAGAAATAAAAGATTCAAAAGATATCAGAACTCACCGTATTGAAACCGTCATCTTCCTGATCTTTAGAGGCATTACTTTTCTTGTTCTTTAGCTGAAGTCGTTTCTTTTTTGATCGTTGTTTTTTCTTGATCTCAGAAGTACTTTCTGAAAAAAAAGAACGAACCAAACTATCGATGAAGCCTTTTCTTACGGATTATCTGCAATAATGACCATTTTCAGAATTATCGGAGTCTTCAGACTCCTTCTTACTAGACGATAAGTCGGTCGAATTTTGTTTCACTTTCTCTTCAACACCAGACTTTTCGCTCTTTTCTCGTTGTGCCTGAAATGACTAGCAATCTTGTATATCGAGCAAATAAGATTCTGATATAGGCTGAGACAATAAAAAATAAACCAACAATGTCGACGCTAGCTTTTCCCATCTTCGCATTTGAGAGCTTCTTGAGCTTTGCGACGAAAAATCCATCAATGTTGTGCACATGAGGATAATAACGGCGAGTTAAACTCAACGACGGATGGAATCGATACTCGCGGAATCTGTGAACAGTGTGCAATTGACAAAATTCATTGTTCAACAGCTTTTTTTGAGCAGTTATATGATGCCACACAACTATATATCCGATAATGTCGTGCAAAACTTTGATCCTCGCGTGGGAGTTGAACCCGCTTCTCATCTTTTCCAGGATCGTGTGGTGACCCCTACATTATGCGGACTCCTGCTATCACTTTTCTGTGATACAAGATATCGGAGATGTCAGCAAACAATCGCCAAAGGGGTTGTATCGCCAAAAGTTCAATAGCCGAACAGGAGCAACGGTTACAGTGGTTAGTACGCGGCTCCTGTAAAAGATGAAAAGCGGCCCAAATTCAGAGTTTTACAAATCACTTGACAATAGTTACTGTATACGTTCTTCTCGACTGTTTCTTGAGACCTCGCTCAGAACAATACAATCTGATAACATATTTTGAGCCTTTCATGAAGCCTTTTATGACACTTCACCTGTATCACCTGTATCACCTGTCGTCCCGTTGATCGTCGAGTGACTCGAGCGGGTACCAGCAACTCTTCCATTTTTCCCTATCGCGTGCAAGAGTAGCCCAGTGGGTCCTCCTTGCTCTAGGAATTCGCTGAGCATCATATCTTTCTTCCATCGCTTTCGTGAAGAAATCGGACCAACGGGTCAGTGGTCTTCCTTTAGAGCGCTTGACGTCCCGAGGAATCCAGTCGGTAACGGCTCTCGTCCATCGGTTGTCGTTGAAGCGCATCACGTGTCCGGCCCACCTTATTTTCGATATCCTGGCGTGTAGAACGGCGTCTCTGATTTTCGATCGTTGACGTAGGTCGGAAGTTCGGATCCTTTGTCTCATTTGCGAAATACGAGATACTCCTAGCATCGACCTTTCGACTGCGCGTTCGATAACGGCAAGTGATCTTTCATCCTGCTTACGTAGCGACCAGGTTTCTGCTGCATACGTTAGGGCAGGGATAATTGTCGAGTCGAAAAGGTGGGCACGGAGTCGGATGTTCTTTGTCCTCTTCACTACATCTTCGATGCTCTTAAACGTTCCCCAAGCCGCTCGTTTCCTCCTGCTCAACTCTGGGGCTAGGTCGTTCATCATGTTGATTTCACGACCTAGATAGATGTAACTGGAGCATTCGGAAATTGTCGTTCCGTTGAGCGTGAATGGGGCATTAGAAACCCATCCGTTCCTCATGAACATTGTTTTCGTTAGATTCAGTTGAAGACCGATCTTTCCACAGGCGTTATCGAAATCAGTCAACATTCGTTCCGCTTGGCTGATGTTTGGTGTTATGAGAACGATATCGTCAGCAAAGCGAAGATGGTTTAATTGTCGACCGTCAATTTTCACTCCCATTTCGTCCCATTCTAATGTTCGCATGACGTTTTGTAGGGTGGCAGTGAATAGTTTTGGCGATATTGTATCGCCTTGTCGAACCCCTCTTCTTACGTCAATGGTGATATTGTTGTAGAATGGAGATATTCTGGTCGTGAAATCTTTATAAAGCTCACGAAGGATCATTATGTACCGAGTAGGGACGCCCTGGTTATCCAGAGCCTCTATAACCGCTTCTGTTTCCACTGAATCAAAGGCTTTTTTCAGATCGATAAAAGTGAGACAGAGTGGTTGTTTGTACTCTCGCGAAACTTCAATGAGTCTTGTGATCGTGTGGATGTGGTCCATGGTACTAAATCCTTTTCTGAACCCTGCTTGTTCGCATGGCTGTCCTTCGTCCAGTGTTCTGTCAATCCTGTTCAGGATGACTCGAGTAAAGAGTTTATAGACAACGGACAGCAAGCAGATTGGGCGATAATTGCCTATGTCGTGAAGGTCTCCCTTTTTGAACAACAATACGGTCTTGCTGGTTTTCCATTGAATAGGGACCTTGCATTCTGACAGGTAGCGAGTGAAGAGCCGAGCCAGGGTGTTGATGAGAACTGGCGGCAGGTTCTTCAGGTGTTCTGGTCTAATCCTGTCTGGACCGGGTGTTGTTCTGTTTTTCACCGACGATATAGCATGTCGGATTTCGGAAGGAAGGACCGGTGGAACGACATATTCGTCCTCTTTCAATTTATATGACGGTAAGAGAACATGGCTAGCGAAGAGATCCGAGTAGTACTGGTGGATGATTTTCTCCATAGCCCTTCTGGAAGCTGTAAGTGTCCCGTCAGGGTATCGGAGTGCAATCATCTTGGTCTTATAGTTGGCGAAGCCTCGCTGGGCTTTGCGAATGCTCTTCCCAGCTTCTGCAGCTTCTGCCATAACTGCTGCTCTTCTCTCTTTAAGGTCTTCTTTTATCGCTTCTCTGCATCGTTTCGCAAGTTCGGACGTAAGGTTTCGGTTGCCTGCGGCTCGTGCGATTCCACGTTGACGTATCAGCTCGAGTGTCTGCGGAGACAAGCGTCTCTTCGTGACCTTAGGACTTTCGGCTTTTTTAGCGCCAACGTGAAGATATTCAACGAGTCGATCGTATTCTTCGTCGATGTTGTCGACAACGGTATCTTCCCAAGAGCCGACTAATGATTTGAATACATCCCAGTTTATGGTAGTTCTGGGACTTCGTTGTTTGAATTTAGCGGCTTTCTCTCCTCTCCTCGAAAATCGGAACGTTGCGCGAAGGAGGCGATGGTCTGATCCCGTGTAGAACTTGGGAACAACAGCGACGTCGGTCAGGCAAAACCTTCGATTTACTATGATGTGATCTATTTCGTTATGGTACTCTCCATTGGGAGACTCCCACGTCCATCGCTGAGAGAGAGGCTTTTGGAATTGCGAGTTACCATGGATGGTTTGGGTCGTCATGATAAACTCGGATAGCCTCTCACCCTGTTCATTCCATTCTAGTCCGTGGGTCCCTATGTGACGTTCTTCAGACGTTCTTCTAGGTCCAATTTTTGCGTTAAAATCTCCGACAATGACCTTGAAGAATGTATGATCTTCTCTGAAGAATTTTTCGAGGTCCATATAGAACGCTTCGACTTCGTCTTCGTCATAGCTTGATGTTGGTGCGTAAGCAACGAAGATGGTCAAAGCCGGCATAGAACCACATCGTTTCAACCGTAATCGTCCGATGCGGGTTGTTAGTTGTTCGAACGAATCAATGTTCACGGTCAAATTCGAATTTGACCGTGTATTATGACACTTATATGATGCAAAACAAGTCTTTCAACCTTCAGACTCGACAGGTACATGGTGCCAGTCAGTTCCGCAAGGAGATTTCTCGAATATCGAAAAACCCGGCGATCCATTTACACTTGCCATTTGATGAAATGCTCAAGATGCATCGTCAGATTGAACCGTCTTGAACGAGGTCTCAAAAACAGTCGAAAAGAACGGTGTTACAATATAAGTTCTACCAGTGATGAACAATCGACAGTTCAACACTGGCCGTTGGATGATCTTTTCACCAAACGGCAAGCGCAAATATTTCAGCGTTGGTTCCTCTATTTAGGGGATATCTCTCTGCGTTAACGAGGCTGTAATGCCGAAAACACGTGTCTTCCATTGTTTAAGTGTCATAATAGACCTCATGAAAGGCTCAAAATATGTTATCAAATTGTTATATAGTTGTAACATTTATGAACAAGATTTTCTTCTTAACATTAGAGAATTGAAAAGACATGGAACATCTGCTTACCTTGTAAATCCTTCAACACCAACTTCCAGACCACAAGGCACTAGTTCACAATGCCGCTTTTGTAATGCATAATTGACAACGGCCTCGTTTTCTTCCACCTTGGTAAGAGCAAAGATAAAACTACGAGTGCTTGGTAAGGCTCTACATGAGAATAAGCTCATCAGTTCGCTGCTGTTGGAAAACAAGAATATCCAAAGTACAAATAGCTTTACTGGCTTGAGCGACAAAGATAGGATTTTCCAAGCAGAAAAGTTCGGTCATCGCACATCACAGAGGAAATAGTGGAATTGAAAAGTGTTAGAAGCGGACATCTAAAACTGATATAGCTTGGAAAATAAGAGATAAAGGATAGAGCTCTCGGCGTTGATCAATCTCCAGAGGACGCGTCATGCATTCAACTTTATCAAACATCGTTAGAGGTGACTGAATGAATATCTGGCCTTCACGACGATTCACGGTGGTCTACCGATATATAAGGTCAGTGCTACTACACTCTCAAACAAGTTTGGTACCACGTCTCCAACCTCGAAGGGATAAAAGGCTTTGTGAGCCTCGAGCGCAAGACCAAACCATCGATCCAGCATGTGTCGCAGAGCACTATAACTACTGCGCCATACGGGTCTCACTTCTATGCCTTCTATCACAAAGTCCATCACTGACCTTGTGAGCTCTTCAAGCAAACATGCATTAAAATCCATAGAACTCTGAAGAAAACGTACAAGAACTGAGCATGTAGAGTACACGACGTATCCACCACTGGTAGATTAGCATCGACAGAATCTAGAGCAGCAAGGATCAACTGTCGTTGCATAGTATGCCTATAATAAAGGAGCAGTATGGTAGAAGCGAATGGAATGAATCGTTTCCTGAAAGAAGGTAACTAACCTTCGCTGGATATCTTGGCTATCTTTGCTGGTCTTAACCGTTTGATCCTTCCAAATCACACCTGTTCCAGAACATGGAGCATCCAGGAGGACACGATCAAAGCCATTGGGGGCCAGCTTAAAACCACTACAGACTTGATGACAGATTGAAAAAGTTCGGGATAAGATGTGACTTTGAGAAAATAAGAAATTTCCTACGTTCTCAGCACATCAGTGCCTACATGAATGCTTTTACATCTGACATGAGTATGATACAGTCAAATTAGCGGCTTCTCTCACTAACCTTAGCGTACTCCTCAGCGTTCAAGTTACTGACAATGGCATTATTCACTCCCAATCTATGTAAATTTCCAATAACAGCACGGCAACGAGCGATCTGAATAAATCGAAAGAGGTCCAAATGGTCCAATTAACCTTTCTTCATTTTTGAACCTCGAATCTTACGAAAACTAGGAACTCACTGCTTTTTTTGATGAGCGAAAGCAAGTGTTAACAGTAGGATTTACTGTATACAATTAATACAGTAAAATAATGGCTGACGTTTCGACGGTTTCGCCTGTTTCAGAGCGGTTTCCCTTTTGTTCTGTCTCCGACTATCTTATGAAGGCCTCTGTGCGGTTTGTCTCCAATGTATGGTTGAAAAACTTAGAAACAATAAAACGGCTCTCAATAAGGCAATACCGTCGAAACGTCGGTCATCATTTTACTGTATTTTCTATTCAGTACGTCCCTATTATAAACAATCTCATCTCTGGTCACCAAAAAAAAACACTGAATTATTCTCTCGATACCGAGGCTAATATTTAGTCGCTCCTGGTAAATTAGAAACATACATTTGCATCGTTGGCAAAGAGAACACCACTGTTCTTCATTAGACCAGCAATATGTGAAGTCTTTCCACCAGGAGCAGCACACATGTCTAACACTCGGTCTCCTGGTTGTGGTGCAAGAGCCATCACAGGCAATAAGGAACTCAGACCTTGTATCATGTAATGTCCTGCGAGATACTCCGGAGTAGCTCCTGCATCAATAATATACAATCAAGCAGATATTAGTGAAAAAAGTGGAGGAATCTAACCGATGGGAACTTGAGAATCGTAAACGACAAGTCCAACTTTTGTCCAAGGAGCTGCAGGATCAATGTTCATTCCTCGATTGATCAACGATTTTGCCAAATCACCTCTGCAACAAAAAATCACAGGTATCCCCAAACTTGGGAAGATGAATCAAAACACCATAGACCATTACAAACATAAGTTGCTTCTCCACCAGATTAACACATGAATAACCTAGTAGAACACAGCTGAATCGACTTAATAGACGCAATTAAAATCTCCCTCCCCCTCCCATATCCTTTTATGTCATCCAACCTTCTTGTTTTCAGTGTGTTCGTTCTTATAGTGACTGATCGTTGCTGTTCATTCGCATCCAAAAACTCGATCAGCTGAAATAAAAAGGAATCACAATGGGAGATACTGAATGACCAGATGAACAAATGACAAAAATGATGACCTCGGACGGTTGCGGAAATAACTGCATGAATTTATTCATCAGATATTCATTATAGCCATATTGAGAGCACAGATCCTTTACAAGGATGGCGAGATAGTCCTCACGACTTTTACCTGGTTGACGACGTTTCTTGAAATCACCCAACACCTGAACATACATATTCTATAATGTATGGGATAAAGGATAAAGGATAAAGCTCTCGGTGGTGGTCAATCCCTGAGGGATGCGCCATGCATTCGTCTTCAATTTCTAACTTCGTTTGAGATAATTGAATGCATATCTGGCCTTAACAATGACTCGCGGTGGCCTTCCGCTGAACCGTGTCAGTGGTGCTTATCCTCCCAGACAAGTCTGAGACCAGTCAGGCACCAATTTACCGACCCCGGAAGGATGGATGGCTTGGTGAGCCATGAGCGCGAGATCGAACCACTGACCTCGTGTGCGACATAAGCACCTCTAACAATGCGCCACGTGCGCTCCTAATATATGGGAATTCTTAATTTTACTGCTTTTACTGCAGTGATATACATAGCCAAAAATCAATGGTACGCAAAACTTTCGACCCTGAAAGGGAGTTGAACTCGTCGTTCTACTCACACAGATGGCGCGCGCTACTGGACCGAGGCCACAGCTTTGCTACCACTATTTATTCGAATACAATATTGACGCTGTCAGTGACGAGACTCCAACGGGTTTGGTCTGGTAAGCATATATCGACATTAAACCCACTTACTCTAAGAACTATTGACAATGCAAAATGACAACTATTGAATGTGCATAATCTATGAGAATTTTCTATTTTTACTGCTTTTCGCACTTTATCACGCGTCCTCACAGTATATTTTTTCAGTGTGCGAGTCCCAGTACTTCTAGCATTCAGTCATTTTTCGCCTTCTTCTTGAATGACGTAGAATACTCGTTGAGCATGTCTCCTTGCAATCTCGAGGATAGCCTGGCTGTGGCGTTCCATGGGGCGTTCGTTGTTGACTGCCGAGAGTGTTGGAGGTGGGTTCAAACCCTCGCTCACCGCGACGAGGTCACAACCACTTGGCTATGGTGGCCCCTTTAGCATAGCTACGATGTAAAATGTAGGATATACAATGACATCATGGCACTGCTAAAAAATAGTAAAAGAGATTTCTCACAGATTATACATGTCTTATAGCTGTGAGCTCAACTGGATTTGATGTCGATATGTGCTAACCAGACCGAACCCGTTAAAGGTTGGTTGTTAACAGCTTTGGTAGCTTATATCGAAGAAAGAGTGGAAGCTGAGCAGCGCCGTCGGTGACGCAGTGGTAGCACTTGCCTGCGATATGGATGGAACACCAAGTTCAACTCCTGGGGTCGAATATTTTGTTTACCACTCAACATTCTTACATGTATAATTCTACTGAGGTTAACAACTAAGTGATGGAGGATTTTGTTGACAGATGTTGTTTAACACATTCTTTTGTTTTGTCAAGGTGCTCAAAGCACCTAATTAAATTGTACTCCTGTAGTTTGGACTCTCGCCTTTGATAAACATGAAAATTGTTTCGTTAGTTGATTAGCCTCGTTTTCAGCATGACTTGAAATGGAAGAAAAAGATGCGCAGTCTCAGACATATTTTACTGTGTCATTACTATTTATACCTTCACTTATTGTCCTTGTTTCTCAATTTTCAACCATTTTGTGACTTCTGATAATATAAATGGCAAAATATCTCAAAATTGAAGGACTCATATCATGATATCTTTTGTACCTCCTATTACTATTGAATGAATTTCAACAACAGTACGATTTCGCATAAACGAGCGTCTTTTTTCCACAGAAAAGAAACTTCACATTCATAAAACACAGCGCAGGCGTACAGGAAAAGATGGAGCATCAAGGGAATAGGAAAAACCTAGAAATTTTCCCAAAATGGAGAAAATACCCAAATAGATGACGAGATCTGGCGCGCAGCGATATGATCTGCGCGACCTCATAGTTTCCAAGCTAATGGATACACGTACGATATTCGATTTACCGTATATATTTGCTGAGAAAACGCTCAGACATATAGAAAGAATAAAAAAAACCTGGACGACTTCATTGATACGATCTCGGATTATCTGAAGATTTGGGAGTTCTCTAAGTTCTTTCTCAACTTCATCAACACTAGGAAGCTCATACTGCTGCTGTCCAGCAATATTCAAACGCAGTTCCGACTCTCCTTCTATCCTAAAAAAAAGTTAGGTAAAAGAAAATAACATAAATCTTCAGTCAAAAGCACAAGGCACTGAATCTCAAAGAAAAAAGAAACAATAAAGCAACTAACGCTATCGCATTTTTTCGTTGATCTAATAATCGTGCCTTCTTTTCTACCGGTAATTCCTCGTCCGTACCCGATTCACCTACAAAACTGATTGTAAATCGAAGGAACGACCTTCACTAAACCTCAGGTGGTAAAATGAAAAAGAAAAATATCTCCTCGAATTATCCCTTTCCAAAGCTTGCGAATGGTTGGTGATTTTCTTTCACAAATCGATAGAGGATGTTTCGGCAACTTCGCCTTCCTCAGAGTCGTTTTGTCAGGGTTTTCAATCGACTAAACCGAGACCTCGCTCAAAGTTAATAAATCCTGAGAGCATATATTAGAACCTTTCATGAGGCCTGCTATGGAACTTATAAAGTGCTAGACACGTTTTTTCGGCCTTTCAGCCTCATCAGTAGCACGATACC